>JAGDQP010000685.1:0-148158 GCA_022664845.1 Lepisma saccharinum
CGTTAAGAGCATTTCATGAATTCGGTTAGAAACTTTTCGCAAATAAATGCATTTCAGATGAGATGAAGTTGCTGTTTAAAGCTAATCAATTTCTTTTTTTTTTTAAATAAAATCACTTCCAAATATCCATACAGCGTGAGGTGTTCCTTTAGAAGATGGCTAAGGAAATGAAAGAAATGTGTTAAAAGTGGAATTCATAGCATTCTTAACGTGCAAGGGAAGCAAATAAAGTAATGTGGATGCGCTGGTCGTTCTATCTTCCATGTCTTGTTCCAAAGTTTCTTCCATAATTGATTAATCCAGAAGCCAAAGGACTCAAGTCACATTGACGGCTTGTGGACTCCTTAATTGAAATTTAACAGCCGTATATCAATGCTAAATTTGCACCGATAAACCCAAAAGGACAGGGGGGTCTGCTCCGAATCCTAATCCTTTGATTATTATAATAAGCCTTACAATTAAAAAAAATAGCAAGATATGTGCACATGAATATGATAAAAAGGAAAAGTGCAAAAATATGTATTTTAAGTTCTCTCTTACCGTTAGTAGAGGATCCAGAGGTGATGTCACATTAATGGATGCTTTTGGTAGCATTATTTTAACAATTTATCTAACAAAAAGGTTCGATTCAAACTAATTTATAACCTAATCAATATAAGGGAAAAATGTGGGAAAATGTCACTGTTATATTCCACCGGTTCACTAAAATCCTAGATTTGTCATTGTTCTCTTTATCTATAAAAAGGGGTGTTACAATATATTAGTATATTTTTTACATAAAAGTAAACATTTTTATATGCTAAATTTAAATTAACATTGATTTACATCAGAGGATACTTTAGTACACTAAACATTTACATTATGTATTGCAAGCTTTTCTTAAAATCACACTAGGTATTCGGAAGGTTTTCCAAATAGTTTTTTCGAAATTTCGACATTCCGGAATCAAAAATTGTCATTCCGATTCTGGAATTTCGAACACCCTTAATACATTCTGTGGCAAGTGTTTCGTCAATTGTTCAGAAAATATATCTTGTTGATATATCAGATGGAAATTTACAAATCGACAATGCACGTAAACCGTTGTTTTCCATCATTTGGGGAACACACCCGAAGACGAAAATCCGGAATTCCTTTCTTTGTTTTTCGAAATTCAGAATTACAGAATTCTAATTGCATTCCGGAGTTCCGAACACTCCAAAATATTTACAGTACAGAAATATAGAATTTGTACTAGAATATGTCTCGGTAAATACACTATAATAGTTCTTATTTGCAAATGAATTAGTAAACCTAATTTGTTTACTTCAAATCGGATACGGTTTTTTGGGAAACCACACTTCGACACCTCCTAATGACAATATCATCTTCGTTGGTCGTGTGTCTGGAAGAGATGTACTACTTACCTGAAAAGCAGTGCAAATAAAAAAGCAAAATAAAAATCATTTTATTGAGTGAAATTTAATCATGTTACCTTCTAAGATATGTTACCCGATTTACAAATTTCGTATATACTAGGGTGTTACATAAGTTCATGACCTGTTGACGAATAAAAATAATAATTGCTCATATCGAAAAATAGAAACAAATATGGTGTTCAAAATATAATCCATAATGTTCTACATCAATTAGTGATCTTTCAGCCGAATTTTCAATTCCGGTCCGTTACTACTCAACGAGCTTCCAGACTAAGAAATCCCAGACTACAATTTTGATCTGGTTTACGTTTCAAAAGATTCTGCCGCGAAGGAAGTGAACCATCAACTGCAAGAAATGGTAGTCGCTGGGTGCAAGGTCTAGTGAACCAGCTGGATGGGGGAGAAGTTCAATTTTCTCCAATTCTCGTAATTTTTGGTGGATCACAGTGGCAGTATGGACCGAATGTTGTCCTCCCGGAGATAGTCACTTCTTCTATTGACTAAACCTGGGTACCTTCGGACCAAAGCTTCATACGTTCGATCGTGTTGTTGCGAGTAGAGCTCGGCCTTGATGGCGAAACCATCTGGAACTAATTAAAAGTGCTTCACACCTTCGGATTTCGATCATACAAACATCACTACCTTGTTCCGTTGTTCTCGAACCTTCCTTGTTTGACCACTGTTCCAGAAGGTCAACGGGGTTCAACCACTGGTTTCTGCAGACTGGATTACTGAGAGAGGTCCAATTTTGATCGAACTATTCGCTTGATGTCTTGATCACCAGACGTCTGATCGAGCAGCTAACGGCTCACGTCAATCTGACTTTGAGTTTGTGCCTGGGTCAGCTCATGCAGTACCACTCAACAGCCCCTGTTTACCTTACAGAGCTCGACAGGTTTTCGATGCATGGTTGTATTTGAAGTACCTAGTTCGCCTGACAATCAGTACATGCTTGTTTGATTACTCTTTTCGATGGCTTGGCATACGACCTCTGGATCTACAGTCGCGAATCTTCCAGAATGTTTTTGATTTTGAAGCTTGCTGTCTCCTACATTCAAGCTCTTGAACCTTTTTTTGATGGCAGTTAATTTGACAGTACCTGAGCCATCTACAGTACAAATCAACAACTGTGGGTTTTGGTCCTAGCTTTTTTCGATAGAACCAAATACTTTTCTCATGATATTTTTATCCATGTTTAGAAAAGAAAAAAATGTTACAAGGATAATTAATCTTTACAAACGAATAAGAAATTTGAAATCTACGATGAAAACTGCAATATGTAAGTACATTTGAGCAGTAGGAAAAGATCAGTGGGAGCAAAAGGAAACAGAGAATAAGGACGCCAACAGGAGGTCGTGAACATATGTAATACCCTGGTAAATTACACAGGAACATTTACTAAATATAGCTCTTCTGCCGTCTGGTGGAAATCTAAATAAACAACAACAAAAGTATTTACGTGTTTACGGAACAACGAACGCCTATGCTAAGGAATTAATGTGCATGTAATTAAAAATTATTCTTGTTGCCTTCGCATTTGGATGAGAAGAGAAGTTTTTAAGGAATTATGTCCGGAAAGGACATATTTTAGATGACCCAGAGTTTATACTAATAACTGGGGAAATTACAGAAGCTATTAACAAATAACCAAGCTGGATTCCTGCTCGAACCTCTCCCGCCCTTTGGTATGCTACTGTACAAATTCTCGAATAGGTGAATGATATTCGATAGTGTGAAAATGTCGAATCGTCTCACATCAGAATTAAAGAAAGAATATATGATTTCTTATTTACTAAACTTGTTTTTGTGTTAATTTTGTTAAAAGTACGGGAAAACTGGCTCTCTTTAAATTGAAGCAAAGTTCCTAGTCTGGAACTTTGCTGCACTTAACATAGAAAT
Organism: Lepisma saccharinum; assembly: GCA_022664845.1. Taxonomy (NCBI): domain Eukaryota; kingdom Metazoa; phylum Arthropoda; class Insecta; order Zygentoma; family Lepismatidae; genus Lepisma; species Lepisma saccharinum. The sequence continues at coordinate 3,318 of JAGDQP010000685.1, forward strand.
AACAATTTCAATGTCTTTATTTTGCCTCTCTTAAGTATGGGGTTCGATAATGTTGAAAGGACACGATGGTCTGTAGCACTACTTTATCGTTAAGTGTATTTCACTAGTTAGGTCGTGTTGTTTATATACACTACAAAGTAAAAAAAGAAAGAAAAGGAGTTACTTAAAATTGAGAAAACAGTTTCTATCTGCGCACTAAAAAAATTCTTTCTTAGAAATGTTATATCAGCTTTCTCATTTAATGGAAAATGAGAACAGGTCGATTAGATAATAAGTTCACTGATCTTGTTTCCAAATAGGTTTATTCTCATTTTAAATTAAATGAGAATGTTCATATCTTATTTGAAAGAAAATTGTTCCTCGGAATAAAAACTTGTTGTAGTAAAAACAATTTGAAGTACCCTTTTTTTTATCCTGTTCTAATTTGCCAGTTTATATTTTTCTTCCCTGTTTGTAACTTGCGCAGTTCTCTATTTTACAATGGTAAACGTCTTGTCTATAGGTTCTATTCTTAAATTTTCACTGATATATTCTGGACTAAACTAAAGATGTCTAATGGCCATAAATACAATGCGAATTGAAATTGAAATGCTATTTATATGCTATATGATAAAAATATTTGATGCGTATGAGCCTCAACATTATAAGTTCTCTTTGATGTGAAAGTGAAATATGAAATTGTGCGTAGTGTGCGTCTGTATTGACAACCTCAAAACCAAAAATTTTAATTTTGAATTGTAAGTGCTAAACTAATATACTACGATTAAGTGTAAAGTCACTTACTAAAATAAATTGAGGTTTGAGTTGTAAGAAATAATAGTTCTTTCCTCCAGGAGAATTGTTTCACTGTACGCCTAATAGTTAGACGACCAACATGACAATGCAAATATGCGCCAAAACATGGCATGCCAGGATATTCCTCCATTTGGAGGAAGAAAGAATTGATTCGTTCAGGATCATTTACAGAACATCGAGATAGATAGGGAGAAAGTGAATTCACGTTAAGTTCTAAGAGATAGGAATGAATGCAAAGAGAAGGAAAATACAAATTTGGACATCATGCATGAATCGTCATTATTAATATAACAAAACATAATTTGTTCAAACATATATATATATATATATATATATATATATATATATATATATATAGAGAGAGAGAGAGAGAGAGAGAGAGAGAGGATAAAATAATAGCTTTTCCAAGAATAGAATGATCCCTGCTCATTCCATGTGGGCTTTGTGAAGGACATACACCGTGTGCGTGGGTTTCCTCGGGATTGTCCGTTTCCTCCCACTTTCTTTATTACACCAATTAATCCCATTATCGTCCATCTAAACGGCCTTAAAACTAAATTCAATTCAAATTCAATTTTATGTATACAGAGGTTATCCTTTAGTATGGAAACGGAAGAGAAAATGTCACATGAACCTAATCTCCAAAGAATCATTCGCGAGATTTAGACTGTGTAAAGTATATGTACATGGCGTCGCAATTATAGGAACACATTAATATTATTGCTCGCTGAAGTGACAACTATCGAATGATGGTAGAATCTTAGGTAGAAGTGAAAAGTTAAAACATCACTTTAAACTTGCTGTATAATGCCACGAAAATAGTTGTTCTTTGAGATTATAACTACAAATTCTAGTCCACAAGACTACATATATTAGACTATAATACAACAAATACTAGACCTTTAAGAAAAGTCCAATCACAGGTTCAAGGTCGTGGCGTTTATTGTACCGACTGGTTCGGAACGTACTTTACCAGCAACTCTAATGCCATCCTTAGGAGCTCAGGAGCTCATTTCGTCATTTTGTAACAATATTGTTACTGATCGTGTTCAGTAATTATATTGCAGGGGGTTGGAATAAAACCATCTGTCTTCCAGGTAAGAAAATTAGTTACATCTGAGAAATATTTCAAGCAGACGACCACCATATTTGGCCTCGTCTACGATAGAGATTTTTACTTTAAAAGAAAACATCAAGCTGTCAGTGTTCCTTTAATATTGTACACTATTGAAATAGTTTCTTTCCAATATTCAGTGGTACTCTTCGGGGAATTAAAACTATCCCTTATCGGACGTTTCACTGTAATAATAATAATACTTATGAGCGTACCTTTTAAACTTGCACAGCGAAATTAGTGCATAAGATGTTATTGTTTCTTTCATTTTCCTGCATTGTTTTGTTATTTTGGATATTAGTGGGCACTATTTTTTCTTAAAGTCGTCAAATAAATAAATTTCGGCCTACACTTTCGTGTAAACAACTAATAGGAAGAATCCGATTATTTCCATTGATCAGCCCTGAACTTAGTAATATTTGGCTTGTGCTTTTTTTTCGTTGGCAAGATGCTGTAGCGGTAACGTGTTTGACTTTTCAGTAGTAAAGCTAGTCAACATAGGTTCAAACCCGGTTCAAGGGAAGGTATTTTTACAAAGCGATTGTGAAGAATCGAAGAGTGCCTGCTCATACTAAACGGAGAATTCTTAAGAATGTGGAAGCAAACACCTGAGTCACTACAGAGAAGAAAACGATTTATGAATCCTGGTTGGGAATGGCAAAAGAAAGTCTACAGCAGTTACGAGGACAATTAAGAATACTTCATTGATCTAAAGTATGCACATTTCATGTTATAAATTCATAGGAAGAAACACTATACAATTTGTTTAGCAGCTTTTATGTAGGAAGCCTGTGGAGTAGTAGCTAACGCTTCAGTCTTTCAACAGGGACATCTGTGTTCGAATTCCGATCAGGTAGTATCGTTTTCGCATAAAATAATGGCTGCAAACAGAGATTCATCTCCGTTTCGAGAATTTATGAGGCATTAATGGCGAGAAACAGAGTAAACATTGTGTGTGTTCTTTAACATAATGATAATGTAGTTCTCACATTTTCATTGGTCTTTATTTCTCCGTCTTTCTTTACGTTTCCTTATCATGTCTTTGCTTCTTTCTCTTATTCTCTCTCTATTCATCTTTACCTTGTTCTTTTACTTGTTACTTCTCTCTCACACACACTATCTCTTTTTGTGCATTGTGTGTGCGTGTTCCAAAGCTAAAAGTTTAGAAAGAGAAAGAGAGAGAGAGATGGATAACTGTTTGTGTTCCTAAATATAAAAGTAGATTCTTTGAAGAAACTATTTTTATTCTCTCTCTCTCTCTCTCTCTCTCTCTCTCTCTCTCTGTGTGTGTGTGTGTGTTTTGTGTATGTATGTGTGTGTGTGAACAAATGATATTTTGTTACATTGAATAATGACGATTCCTGCATGATGTCCATATTAGTATTTTCCTTTTCTTTGCATTAGTTCCTATCTCTTAGAACTTGACGTGAATTCAATTTATCTCTATCTATCTCGATGTTCTCTAAATGATGCTGAACGAATCAATTCTTTGTTTCTTCAAATGGAGAAATATCCTGGCATTCTATGTTTTGGCGCATATTTTTACTGTTTTGTTGGTTGTCTAACTATTAGGCGTACAGTGAAACAATTCTCCTGGAGGAAAACTTAAACTTTATTTTTATATGGGCCAGTTTAGTAACTTTGGACTTCGGCCCGTCACGATTTGCCTTTAGCTGTTAAGTGTTAAAATCCACACCCATGCCCCTGCCGGGACTCGAACCCGGGACCGTTGAGTCGATAGCCTACCGCCGCAGACCGATCGACCACCCGGCCGGCTCTCCTGGAGGAAAGAACTATTATTTCTTACAATTCCAACCTCTATTTAGTTTTGCAAGTGACTGTACAATCCATGAACTTGGAAACTAAAGCAGGTTTATTAAGCTACTATTATTAGAGGAGCTGCACGTTTTTTTAATGCTAAACAGTTTTCTTCAACATTCTCATTCCACCATTATATTAAATAAAATCCAGAAAAGAGTGTAGGCAGACCATCCGGCAAGTAGCTTCGTTTTACATGAGAAAGAAAATATTTGCATTTTATTTTTGATATACTCAAACATTTTATTTTTGCATACTAGAGAGTATGTATGAGAAATACTATAATAGAGATAGTATAATTATGTTGTTATGTATAATTAAACTTTAGCTTTGTTGCAAAACTATTACAAAATTGATCTGAGTACTTGTTAGGGTGACTCTTATAATGACAGAATATAAAAACAATATTTTAATATATTTTTTAAATTTTTTTTGCAGGTAAGAAGCCTGAGTATAAGCTGACGAACATTGCTGTTAGACCTAAACACAAGGTAAATACATGACTCTTATTCCCTATCCAATAAATATGTCTTAAAATGTACCTATAGTATTTTACATTTTGAGGAAATGAGTAGACGTTTGATATTCCAATAGATAGCTAGCAACAATAGTGGGTAAGTCCAACCCCTAGAGCCAATAGAGGAATCTGTTACACATACACTTTCACCAACAGCACATATTCAGCTACATTGTTTGTTAGTCCACTTTTGTAGTAAAGTCTTGGTCTTCGCTTATAAAACTAGCATAGGAACAGAACATACGATGCTTGTTATCTAATAGTCTTTAAAATTAATCCAATGAAATGGTCAATAGGTTAAAGTGTGTAGACTAGAAATTTCACTGCTTCTTGTGTGACGTCGCGCCCGAAAACACTAACAGCCTAATACGATTTATTTTAATTTATAATTTTGTCTTACTGGTCTACTGCAAGGAGCTCACATTGAGTGAATCGGTGAGAAAACAGGGCTGAACAACAAAGTCAGTATGTCTGAAATCTGTTACCATTCTGACGTAGCACTGTCCGTTGTTGGATTACCCTGAACATTTGTCAATTTCAGCAACAAGTACCGAAAAGTCGTATCTCTGTTCGTAGAGCGTTGAATTGGCATTCATGAGATCGTGGGCTCGATTACAACGACAGACCATCCTGACTGATGTTTTCCTAGAGTTTTCCTCAACAGCATCAATCAAATACCGAGGTGCCTTCAACTTTAGGTTTTTGCTGACTCCTTTTCACATGCTTTACCCTACCATATCCTGACCTGGGCCGCAAATGCCTAAAGGTCATAAATAAATTTAATTCAATTTAACAAGTCGCTAAAACGAGTTAGTGCCAAAACACCTTGCCTGGGAAAATTCATTGCTTTTAGTGCCAAAACGCCCTTCACGGAAGAGCAGATCTTATCATTTCAGAAATACCCTGCAGATGCATGACAAAACGCCCTTTCACTTTTCCAATCTAGGAGCCTCACAGGACACCCAGGGATATGGAGAAGATGAGATGAATTACTTTACTTCACATCCCATCCAACCAGATTCCTAGGCGGCTCCAAAAGGAGCCCTGTTATTGATTTCATTGTTGCGGAGAGCAACTCGTCACAGAAGTTCTACTATGATGTATACGCTACTACTACGCCATTGCCATATTTGCGGAATGCACTACTCCAACCTTGTCACGTAACTTAGTCATCTCAATAGCCTGCCTTCTCATGTCTTTGTTTGGAACGTATTGGCGAATGGCGCTAGCAATTCTCTCATCTAAATTAATGTATTTGCTTTTCCTTCTCTTGGTATCCAAGTGTAATTCTGCCCTCATTTGCAATGTGTCGTAATGGCTTGAATCTTCCTTTAATACCTTTACTAATTCTATAGCATTTGGGTGACATTTCCCTATTCTCGGTTTAGCCGGCTATGCCAGGTTTCTACCGAATTCATTGTCCTATGGTGTAGCCCAGAACAGTTCCACATATCTCCGATATTTTCATTTTCTAATCAGTTCTGCACCAAGTACTCGTTTAACTGTGTAACTTTGTCAGTTGTTGGCTACGTCTCTATGATGGTTAGCCAACTCTCCTTAACGTCCACCGGATTAAGGTGCGCTAAAGCAGCTACCATGCGAATGTGCATTCTAATTTCTTCACAATCCCTGTACATAGTTGTCATGTCAAAGGCCCTGCACCTTTCTCCACAAACACTGGTTCAAGTAAAAGTTACACCCCTGCAACTTGAACTCAGGAAATTGTTGTCGGAGGACCGCTACAGTTGAGAGTTCGAAGTCGACAATCATGGTCCTGAACTCCCACGCCGGAACGTGCGACTTCAGCAATGAGAAAAGTTGAACGTGTCTTTGGTTTTGAAGGGAAGGAGGCAGTACACAGTAGGCCTAACTAAACCCTACACCTCGACATGGATTGTGTAGACTTGCGCAAAGTTTGGAAAGGTGAAAGGGCGTTTTAGCACGCATCTGCAGGGTATTTCTGAAGTGATAAGATCTGCTCTTTCGCGAAGGGCGTTTTGGCATTAAAACAGTGAATTCCCCAAGCAGGGCGTTTTGACACAAAGCGTTTTGGCACGACACCGCTAAAACTAACAGATTTACTGTGAGGGACCTGATGAGAGCTATACAAGGGTAGTTAAAGTCATTTTCAGTGACTTTGGGAGCGTCTTGGAGACAAATACCATCATCTATAATTTACAAAGAAATTGATTAAAAAAATACAAGTCTTATTTCCCACGTTACTTCCAACTTCTAACAAAAATGCCCTCTATAATCCCTAAGTAACTGTTTCAATCGAAACTAAGTTCAGTTAATGATTTAGTAGAAAGTGATTGGTTGTTCCTCGACTCTAATTAACGAGGCAGAAAAAATATTTCAGTAACAACGGACCTCAGGTAGATGTTTACGTTTACAGGGATACCACGGGACTTCTAAAGGAAACAGTTGACATTATACGGAAGCGTTTTCATTTTGTTTATAAAACCTTTACTTTGCTTGTTTACGAAATAACATTTTGTCTATTCTTATTTTCTTCCTGCTGCTTCTATAATTTATACGCTGTGGTGTGTATGTTTATTGTATGTTGTGGGATACAGAAAACACATTTCTAGGCCTGTATTACAACTCAATTTACCACCCTTTTAGCAACTTTTCATGCTGAATCAAGCTACTTTCACCACTAAGTTGGCAATAATCATCCCATTGCCTTGGGAGTCCATTCAACAACAACAACAAAACGATGATGGGTAAGAAATGAGACACGAATACAAGCATAGAGTAATCACACTTTTGTTTACTTTGTGGCTTGGCATCTTTCTTATTGATATTCTAAGTTTCTAGTTTTTATAGTTTTTCTGTAGCATTTCGTTTTCAATAATGAAATTGACAGATTGGTAGGTAAATCATCAATCATCACTTATGTGAATGGCGATTGGTGAATGCAGCGTAGAAGACATTTCTATGGTTTCCCTATTAAACCATCCAATACTTTGACAATAAAATTCTTAGGCTGCGAAACCTGTCTGTACGATATATGCCCAACTGAGGAAGTCCCAATTGAGGAAGTCCATAAATTCCATAGAAAATAGTTGCAACTGAGGAAGTGTCCTGAACCTAGAAATTCGGGAGTTGCAAGTGAGGAAGTGTTTTTTTTTTTTTAGATTTGAGATGTTATCTCTTTTGCTATCCCCTTACTTGCTGTGAGTCATTCATTCCGCAGCTCATCAAATGTTTCACTAAGAGACGTCAAAATCGAGGTAAAAAACGTTACTGTTCCACTAGGTTCCTCAACCGCCAGTATTTGTTTTTCCCAAGTTCCAAAACTTTTATCTGATTTTTTTCAAGCTAGTTTCAGTGGTTTCTTTCATAACAATATATGTGTAGTACATTATTTCTGTAATTGATATCTTTTTAATTGTCTATCTCTTCCCAGCGCTGACTATGTTCATTAGTACTATATCGGATTTCTGTCTGCTTTGCCCTAGATTTCTAATAATCTAAAATGGGTTTCCTCTGACAACCTTCTTCTCTAATTCAGTGTTTATTTCAAATTCTCATCTCACTATCCTACGATCACTCGAGATTTCGAAACTGTTTAGAACAGAGTTCGAAACTGTTCTGCACAAAATTTTTCATGGCTGCTTATTAGACTATGACTGTGGTCCCAACATACTAAGGCAGCCAGAAAGTAAAGTTCCCTAATTAATATATACTTTTATATTTCAAACATTAGGCGGCTTTTTCGTTAGTTGAAGAGAAGCTACTACATTAATTTTAAGGAATGAGACTTTGCTATACAGTAAAATCACTTACCGGTGCACCGCGGTGCCAAGAAATATGAATTGTTGCCAAGCAATTATGAGTTGTTAACATAATTTTCTCGTTACAACTTATTACGAAGTTTAATGGATGTGTCAAGGAATCAGCAAATTCTGAATCAGAATTCAGAATATTCCACGCGAACCTTTTAATCTACTAATTACACAGGTACTACGTTGATAATATACTGAAAACAAATGTCCAAACATGGTACACTGTAAAAAATAGTTGTGTTAATTCAACACAATGCGGTGTCCCAGCGTGACTACCACTTTTGTGTGTTAAATCAACACAACACACGGTGTTGATTTCGGTACTGTGAAAAAAAAAGTTACGGATGCAGCGAGATTTGAACATCGGTTGTTCAATTAGAAGTCGAGCATCTTACCGACTTGGCTAAATTGTCAGACAGAAAAGGTACTAGATGGAAACGATATTTACTTAACAACATTTGAATTAAACGACTACACTATAGATTCAAACAGTGTATTGGATCAAATATATGCTGCTGAGCCCCCCAAACAAACTAAGTTACTTGCACGACTTATCCCATGGTTTAATCACTTCCTATTTGTCAGTTGAGAACCAGAATTCACATTCATTGAATATATTCTATTTCTATGAAAGCAATCAAGATGGCGACAGCCAAACACTTGAGCAGCATTACTGCTTTCTTATCGTAACAACATGTCAAATGCTGCGCTTGCTTTCATAGAAATGGAACATATTCTCAATGACTGGGAATTGTGATCCCTAATTGAACAATGGGAAAGTGATTGAATCATGGCATAAGTCGTGAGAGTAACTTTCTTTGTGTTTAATGTTCAGCAACATTTTTTTAGCCTCTATACTGTTTCAATCTAGTGCTTTTTCGGTCTGATAATTTAGCAAAGTCAGTAAGGCGCTCGGCTTCTAACTGAGCAACCCATGTTCAATTCTAGCTGCTGCCGTAACTTTTATTCTCCCACTACCGAAATCAACACCGTGTGTTGTGTTGATTTAACACACAAAAGTGGTAGTCACGCTGGGACACCGCATTGTGTTGAATTAACATAGCCATTTTTTACTGTGTACACATAAAAAACGATGGCATATTCTAGTTCTTAACACACACACACACACACACACCGCCCCGTCGTTCTAGTGGTACGGATTGAGGGTCCCGAGTTTTACTCCCGGCGCTGTAAAGGATTTTTTTTCTAAGGCATTTGGGTCTGGAACGGTGCCCACTCAGCATCGTGATGCAATTGGGGAGCTGCTATGAATAAAATATAGTAACGATCACAGTGAGAGTCCAGGCTCTTCTCTCCCAACCCGTCTGGTCAGCGTGGGGGCAGTAGACCAACCTCCTCCCACCGGGGAAAGGCTTCATCCAGTATTGGATCGAATATGAAATAAATAAAAGATGGAAAATGGCGTGGAGTTCGTTTGGAAGACTACACTTTATTTTCAAACGCAAACTACCAATGTGTCTGAAGCGTAAAGTTTATAATCAATGTGTCTTACCCGTGATGATGTACGACTGTGAAACTTGGACATTGAATGCGCAAACGACTCAAAGATTGAGAGTCACACAAAGAGCAATGGAGAGAAAATGCTAGGAATAACCAGGAGGGACAGGAAGACAAATGAATGGATTCGCGCACAAACAAAGGTAGAGGAGTTAATAAAGACTGCGAAGAAGCTGAAGTGGAAATGGGCCGGTCACATAGCTAGACGAACAGATGGAAGATGGACGACAAATATACTACAGTGGAATCCTAGAGAAAAGAAACGACCGAGACGACGTCCGAATGCAAGATGGGTAGATGAAATTAAGCGTTTTTCAGGGGCTACATGGATGAGGATAGCAGCAGGCCAAAATATGTGGAAAGAAAAAGGGGGAAGCCTTCGTCCAGCAGTGGATAGAAAACGGCTGAATATGATATATATATAAAGATATCAGTAAGTAGACATCAGTAAATTTTTTACCCTCCACCCTAGGAAAAGCTGAAATGACGGGCCTGATTATTTATTATTATTATTATTATATTAAATTGATGAAAATAGCCCATATTTTCATGACGTTAGGCTTCCAAATTTTGAAAAAATCGTATTCTTAACTACATCTACATATGAAGCAAATTGTAAAATATTCAATTATTTACTGTTTCTTGCATCGCATTAAACTGCTCTAGTTTAGTTAAGAAAACGTTATCTTCCATAATGAAACCAGTTTGGGCAACTTGCCTCAGGCAAGCTCAATCTGTTCCTCAGTTCGGACTAAGTTTTGCGAACGCACTCTTCTGTAAAGATATACTTCCTCAGTTGGGAAAATTTCATAGTACTTCCTGAGTTAGGACTTCCTCAGTTGGGACAACACCGTCTGTACGGCACTTACTCAATCATAAACATTGCTTAAATAGATGTATCGGGTACCACTTTGACTGTGATTTGCTAATCCGACACCGCTTACGTCATTATGTATCCAGATATGACGTCATTTATGACGATGCCGCCGTACCTTTGAACGTTCGTAGCTCTAAAACTAATCAGATTTCAGAATTTCTTCAAAATAACTTTTTTGTCCCCTTGTATTCATATAAATAATCACCTTCCGAAGTTTGCATTATTATTTCGGGGACATAATAGAGTGAATGAAAATTCGCATTTACTGACAATAGAATATTATTGGCTTCCCAAAGGGAAGAACTGTATACGAGAGATTATTGCAATGTTTAAAAAAAATGTAGTTGCTTGCCTATAGATAAGACAGTTTCAATCCCACCAAGGAATAAAAATGCCTACTTCTGTTTTGAGTTTGCGCCTTGTTAAAAAGAAACTCGTTTATGAACTGACACTTTGAACAAGGTCTGAAAGAGGTTGAAAGTTCTGAAGAAAAATCTTCCTCTTTCCTGCGATTTGACATAGCTGAATAAATAACGAATAGGATTTCCCGGCTATATTTCGACCAGGGAGTAAAATTAGGTCAGTACCATCATGTTTGTCGATAGTTTTCTTTCCCCAGTCCCTACTCTGTCTATTAAAGTAGCATTGGGGGAACATTCTCACATTCCTTGACGGTATTGACCTGTTGTTTTCTATTTCTAATCGACATAGTCCCTTGATCGAAATAGAGTCAGGCTACCCTATCTGGATTTAAAAAACGTTTTCTTTTTAATTTCTCAATAGCTATACATAATTTGATTTTGTTTATCCGTAATCATTCCACATCTATGTGAAATCGGAAAAATCTTGACTCTTCAACTATTCGGTACTTACACATGATTAGAAAAATTTTGCAAAGAGTAATATCTATTTTACACGAAGCTAAACCCGCTTTTACTAGCCAGCCAATATAGGGGCTTGACTTACCAAGCGACTTTAACTCATACACGTATCACGTGGTCAGCAAGACGACATTCAATAATCACTTAATTGCTTTTTAAGAGCAAAGTTGGCATGACAATGCACGACAACACCAAAATTCGTAGTTCTCAAAGGGAAAGAAGTCTTTGCTCCGACATCGAAGTCATTAACCACTTGGCTGAGCAGAAATTCGATTTTTCTCCAAAAAGTTGAGCAAGAAGTAACACGGATATCCTGAGCCAAAAGTTTAAGAAAAATCCCGCTGGCAGTCGGCCTGAGTTAAATAAGAGACTCAATTCGCTTCCTCAGAGAAACAAGTTAAATCAGAATCTATGAAACAGGTTCAACCTTTTATGAAATAGTTATGTTTTGCCATTATTATGATAGGATTCCATTCCCTTTGCGGCGTGGAAGCTGTTTGAATACCTTCTGTCTTTCTTTTCTGGTCACGAGAAGCTTACATCTTCCGTCTCCTTGTCTTTCCTTATTTATTCCTTTTGCGAGAAAGTCTCCATTTTCTTTCTTCTCCCTTTTTCCCAACTTTTTCTGCAGAATTCTCTTGATATTTACTTACAAGGTTTTCTCCTAGAGGTCAGAGAAGTTATTACATCTTGAAATTGGACAAACACCGTTGTAAATCTCTCAGGGCGAGTAACTAACGGTGTTCAGGGAGGAGCAAAGAAGGGGAAATGGAAATCTCCTGTGGCAAAGAGGAAGTCTCCATGACTACCCGCAATGAAGAATTGATCTGCTGGTCAAGAAACTTTCTCGCATTTATATATATAACATCATGCTCAGTCATTTTCTATCCACTGCTTGATGAAGGCCAACTCTATTTTCCCATACATCTCGGTCAGCTGTTATTCTCATTTATGTAGTCGCTGAAAAGAGCAAGTACTTATCTACTCATCCCGGATTTGGACGTCTTTTAGGTCGTTCTTCTCTCTGTGAATTCAATGTAGAACATTTGTCGTTCATCTTCCATCTTTTCGTCTAGCTATGTGACTATCTCCACTTCATCTTCTTCGCAGGCTTGATTGTTTGTGTGCGAATCAATTATCTTCATGTACCTCCTACTTATTCCTAGTTTACATCTCTCCATTGGATCTTTGTGTAACTCTTAACCTTTGAGTCGTTTGCGCATTCAATATCCACGATTCATAGCCATACATCATCACAGGCAAATCACAATGATTATAAACTTTAACTTTGTGACACATTGACAGCTCGATTTTGAAAGTAAAGTTGTTTCGATTGACCTACAACTGTTTTTGTAATTAGGTAACCATAGTAAACAAACATACCCAGTCTTAGTTGTCCCTAGGAGAGAAGGAGTTTCCCACCCACTGGCTGACCGTCTAATAGTAGTATAATATGTGGAGTTACAGTTCCACTGTTAAGAGGGCTGCCCGCTCCAACCCCACCTCCCTATTTTTAACATTTTTAAAAAATATTTCAAAAACTAAGAAATCTATAAAAAATGTAAGCACATAACGCACTAGAACTTACAAATTTACTAAGAAATACAATGGACAATAATATCGAAATCTTGTTGATTGATGAGTGCTTCATTCATCGATTGATTGATGTCCACTTCAATTAAATAATAACGTCATAATCTTTGAAAAGGTATCACTCATCAAGACGTAAGATCTCGAGATCGTAGTACCTTGTATTTCATAGTAATTTGTAAGTTTTAGTGCGCTATGCGTTTACATTTTTTAAAAAATATTTTGTTTTTAGTTTTTAGTTTGTCTTTCGTTTTTAAAATATTTTGAAAAATGTTTAAAAGAAGGGGCTAGAGCGAGGAGCCCTCTTAAGTGCCATTATGCTTGAAACTCGAATCTTCCATGTTGAGTTGTATGTTTTGGATTTTGCAGTGACGAACGTGAGAGTACATACGTGATCGAAATTGCCAGTAACAGGTTGGTTCACATTTTCCACATGTTAATCACAAGCCACATCTTCATTGTCATTCGCTCGTGTTTCCACAATAGTCCAGTGAAATTAGGTTACTAACGTGAGGCCCATAAAGTTGATTTTAGGCAGAAATATAGTACTGGTAGGTCTAGTCAACATACTAAAAGTCCGAGTTGTTTTAACGCCGCCATGTTGGAAAATTACGGCCATTTTTAACTTTTTAGAGTATAACTCTTGAACCGTACGAGTTAGAAAAAAAAACTTCTCAAATAAAAATTGTAGGTGATGTAAGTAACATAAATGGATACGTAAAAATTTTATGAAAAAAAAAAAAACTTAAGCGGCGCCCGGGACGGCAAACACGTCTTTCAATGTTTTCCACTTTTCTTCCAAATTTATTCGAGATGGATCAGAACAAGAGAATAGCGTTTATTGAGAATATATATAAAAAACAATACGCGTCGAAAGAGTCCTAGAACGTTAAGATTCGATAAATACAAGACCCCACTATTAAATTTTTAAAATTGAAAATAGTGAAAAATGGAAGCGTTTTGTGATGGTAAATGATTATATCTGTACATTTCTTTTGTTGATGCTGAAGATTTTTCATACTTTTCCCCTGCACTAGTTTTCACACCACCATGGAGGTATAGTGTCTGGCGCGTTTTCCTATTGTGGGTTCCCAGCTAGGTTTTATTCCTCTGAAACAATACCGGATATGTGAAGGAAGATTTCCTAAAATTTCAGATAATAAATTAATTTATTTTTTTACATAAAAGTTATGTTTATTTTACAGAAAATCAGCGAAAGATAATCTGATAAATTAGAAACATAAATAGAGCAATACTGGAGGTCAGAAGCTAGAGTTTGTGTGTGTGTGTGTGTGTAAAGGGAGACAGTGTGTGTGTATGTGTGAGAGAGAGAGAGAAGAGAAAGAATGAGAGAGAGAAAGAAAGAGAGAGTGTGTGTGAGAGAGAGAAAGTGTGTGTGTGTGTGTGTGTGTGTGTGTGTTAGAGAAAAAGAGTGTTTGTGAGAGAGAGAGAGAGAGAAAGAAATAGGAAATCTAGAATGGTATCTGAAGCGTTCATGGTAGAGCGAAAACACTTTTAATGCTCGTTTAACGAGCAGTCGCAATGCGTTTATCTATACTAATCTAAAAGCTGCCGAACCTTGCTGGCTGGCATAACAAACAGGATAATTAGCTGAATTTAGTCAGTTTGCTTTCGGATTTGAAACTAGTGATGATGGCGTGTTGTTTGCGTTTCCTGCTGCAGCTGACTTCGTTTTAGTAAACAAAAATCCACTTTTTTTTAAAAAAAATAAGAGAACCCCGTATTTTTTTTTTAACTTGTTGGGTTAACTGGACTCGTAGCCACTATGAACATTAAAGTGTACGGTCTAGAACTAAGGGTAACTGAGAATATACAAATTAGTACACGAAAATTCAATTAACATGTGCTGGTGCTCAAAAGTAAAACTCGTATACTAATGTAAATAGAAAGAAAAGTAGATGGTTGTAGTCTTTTAGCTTTAATTAAACTTATTTTTAATAATCGCGCAAAGTTTAAACAGAACTACAGCATCGATCGAGAATACTTCAGAAATTAAATTAATTTCCATTGCTTTTTAACGTTGTCGAAATAAAATTCATAGGAATTTGGAAACGCCTTAATTCTGTTTAATGTTATGTATAAATGATAGTAGCAAACAGATACAAAATTGTCCTAGTTTCACTGGTTACATTTTATATATATATATAGTATAGCATATTTTAAATGCTTTAGCTTAAATTTGTGGAAGGATGTAAGATATTTAGGTAGTACGTAAAGATGGTGAGGAGGAGAGTCTAAGAAATGTTGATAAATTCTATTTAACTTTGTTCCTTTATTAATAACAGCTTTTTGGGGGACTGAACTGGCAAATTTGGCCCACGCTAGTTCCTCTTTGGGATGACGTTACTTTGGCGATCACTCTTCCGAGCATAAGGATAGGAAAGATAGCGTTCAAGGTCTTAGTTGAGATACCATTCGTCTGGTGAACTAAGAAACACCATGGAAAACATCAATAAGAATACCAGCGGTGGGGCTCGAATCTGCATGCTTTGTCACTGCCAATCCGAAGTCTGCAAAGTTCCCTATTTTTTTTCCTTATTACTATTTAATAACTCTCAGGTGGTTTTCTTTTTTGATCGTAGTTACTTAGAGCCTGGACGTTGCGGCCCTAAGAACCTTTTAAGTAAGCCGGCAAAGAGATACTACACCATCTTAGTGTGACGGTAAAGCCCTTCAAGGTAAGGCACTAATTGCAAAGAAGACCGGAACATTCAGGAATAATGTACGAGAACTTTAACAAATAATTTGTAAGAAAACAGGAAAAATACTTTTCTTAAATTCACGTTTGATGGACTTGAAATATAAGCTTAACAGGTATACATCAGTACCAAAAATTCTTTTTATTATAACACAAAATTCGAAATTGTTCAGATTTTCTAATATTTGCCATATTTCATTTCATGTTATTCAAAAGACGCGATCAGTTAAACTATTGGGTTGGTGCGAATGAAATGTCCGCCCCAGGTGCGTCATGTCCAAAGGTCAAAAAGATGAAAACTACATTAACTGGTTAATCAAAGTAGTCGACATCTGCAGCCACATACTGTTTCTATTGATCAGACAACGATTGAATTCCGTGGCGAAAGAAGTCTGGACTCTGCGATGCGAAGAAATCTTCAGCTGCATGTTGCACCGCCCGATCATCAGGAAACGTCTTCTCTGCCATGAAGTGATCGAAATGCCAGCTTGGAGAGAGATGAGGGAAATACGGCGGGTGAGGAAGGTTTACATATTGCAGCTCA
This sequence comes from Lepisma saccharinum, assembly GCA_022664845.1. Lineage (NCBI taxonomy): Eukaryota > Metazoa > Arthropoda > Insecta > Zygentoma > Lepismatidae > Lepisma > Lepisma saccharinum. The sequence goes on from JAGDQP010000685.1 coordinate 19,482, forward strand.
TGGAAAGCCTGCACCGTTCTTTTCGCGACGTGTGGGTGGGCATTGTCATGCAACATGAGGATATCATGTCTGTTGATCATTGCTAGATGCTTGCTGACATGTTTGTAGTGCATTTTATGGAGTTCAGCACTGTAACGATCTGTAGTGATGGTTTCGCCTCGCCTGAGAAAAACATGATGAATCACTGCCACCATAGACCACCATACCATAACAACACCTTCCGTGGGTGGAGATGTGATTAAGGACACTGTCCTGAACGTTGATCATGATCTAACCATTTTCCTGAGCGTTTATGATTGTCATAGCAGATCCATTTTTCATCTGAAGTGGCAATCCGATGCAGGAAACCTTCCGGCTTATTGCTTACACTCAGGTAACTGTACAGCTCCAGACGGCGATTTTTATTGGACTGTGTCATCTCATATGACACCCATGACTCCAACTTTTTTACCTTACCGATCGGACGGAGTCGCCGACTGACAGTGGTATGCTATGCTTAACTCGTCTGCAATGACACAAACACTTTCCAAGGGTCCGCTTCCAAGGTGTTCCTGAGCAGCTCATCCGATTATGATGTTGGTCGGTACACACGGGGCTCATTTTGCCATGTTGTGTCACCGGAACGAAATTTGACAAACTATTCGCCATTCATGTCTCAAATGCATTGTTAATGTTTTTTGTGGCTTGCTGTGTAGAATGCTCCAGTTTGAATTCATAAAGAAAAATCACTCGCAATTGTGTGTTCTGCATGGTGAAATTTCATACGACCCTGTTCAACAACACGCTGCCTCTTGACTCTGAATACTCCTGGACTTTTTGCTGGACGTATACAGAGTTTGTGATGTTAGGCGCGTGACCTCAATCTATCCTGTGTTGTGTTGCTGAGGTGCGTTTCCCACCAACCGTCAAAGTGATCACTTCATTCGCACTAACACAATATTTTTAGTGGGAAAATAGCTATTGAAATAAAAGGAGCAACCGTTATCGGAAAGTAGGAAGTGTCCTCAGCTCCTAGCAGACAACGCTAATCCACCCGTTGATAAAATTACGAAACAAAAGTTGAGTGACCTGAGTTGGGAAGTATCTCTCCCCTTCATACTCACCGTACATAGCACAAAGAGACTATCATATGTTTAAATAATCATATTTTAATATTTATTGTGCCTGTTTTGACTTACAACATGGAGAGTATCTCCTATAAGTTCTGCAGTTGTAATATGTATATAAAGTACAAGTTATAATTTTACAGGTAACTTAATACATTATTTTATGTAATGCAAAAATATAGTAATACGAAGGATAACATAAGTGAACGTTAAACAAACATCACACATTAAACTTATAACATCATTCCATTATCACATTTATATATCATTGTCATTTACAAACTCCTGGACAGAATAGTATGATTTAGTAAGTAACAGAGTGCGAACTTTGTTTTGAGTAGTAATATAAGATTCTTTATAATGTGACAGTAACTTATTATAGAGTCTCGTAGAATGTAAATAAACATTTTTTTATATAGATTTGGAGTAATTTTGATGTACAGTGAAACCTCTAGTAACGGACACCTCTATAAAGCGGACACCTCTCGCAACGGACATATTTTGTAATCCCTAACCATCGTCATACGAGGAAACGTATTGGCAAACCTCTCTAAAGCGGACACTTTGTATTGCAGACACGGACAGTGTTTTCTGTCATTTTAGGTAATATTTACCTCAGTATAACGGACACTTTCAAAGAGATTTCCGCAGATTGTCAAAATGTTGACTCTCATATAGAATGGTTGGACAAATTGCCTTCCACATTTCGTAATTTCAGGCCGAAAAACATTTTTAACGCTGATGGAACTGCTCATATTTACGTGCACTTCTGGATAACCAATATGCTTGAAGAGAGAAACGCACTCCACTCGTACGGTAAAAGAGCGGCACATGACGTCGAAGAGGAGACGGAAGACAAAAAACCCGTTGAAGTGAAATATTACAGAAAAACAATAACGTATTTCACGGTTTTGCTGCACTTTAGCTCTTCTCTCTCTTTAAAAAAAATCACAAACATACGGAAAATGTTATTTCTAAGTTGTGCTCTGACCATAAAGTACAGTTTAGACGGCTTAGGGTAATGTAAGCTTTTAGTTATAGCTATACAGTATGATTCCTTCATCCACCAGGTTGGTTGCATACGACATTGCTCACTAATTTATGTAAGAAAATAGCGAAACCTCTGCAAGACGGACACCTCTCTATAGCGAACAATTTTCCATTTCCCGTAGCTGTCCGCTTTAGAGAGGTTTCACTGTACTACGTAAATGTCGTTTAATTGTCGTGTATTGTATGCGTGAATATCTTCTCTCTGTGTAAACGTATGTTTGTTTTGTGTTGCAAACTGTATGGATTTATAAATATATAGATTTGGAAGAGTTAAAAATTTTTGTGATCTAAATATTTGATTACATTATGTTATTTTATTTATTTTGAATATTATTCTTAATATTTTGTTTTGTATCCGAAAAGCTGTGCGACTGCATACGGCTGATCCCCAAAATATAATTCCAAAACTGAGAAGCGATTGAACTTTTGCGTGGCATATCGACAATAAAATATTTCTTGAAAGAGTATCTTATAACGCAAAACATAAACTGGTTAATTTTCTATTTAGTGTTTTGACATGGGTTTCCCAAGATAGATCATGATCAATGCGAACACCTAGTAACTTTGTTGATTTAGAATATTGAATTTGTCTACGATTTACGTTTAGCAAAGGAAAGGAGGGATTATTTCCTGGGAAACGAACGTTCATTACGACAGTCTTCTCTATATTTAGGAGAAGACTATTTACGTTCAACCAAATGACTATTTTGTTTATTACATTTTCTGCCTTTACCAATACTAAATTGGGATCTTTTTCAGTAATAAACTATTTTTATATCATCAGCATATAACATGCATTTTGTGGAGCGTAATGCCTTTATCAGAACATTTATGTAAATTATGTATAAAATAGGTCCTTTGATAGAGCCCTGGGGGACACCTCTTATAATTGTAGTTGGTTTAGAGAAGAAAGTTTGAGATCGATTTCATTCATTTTTTGTAATTTGGACAGTTTGGCATCGATTTGTTAAGTAGGATGAGAACCACTGGTGTGCTACACCTTGTATGTCATATTGAAACAATTTATTGAGCATAATATTATGATCAATTTAGTCAAATGCCTTTGACAGATCAATGAATAATCCAATGACATAATTCTTATTGTCAAATGATTTCAGGATGTTCGTAAGAAATTCGAACAGAGCAGTATTAACTGTGCTGAGAAACCGAGATAATGTCGTGTATTTTTAAAAATTTGCTAAGTCATTTTGCCATGACTGACTCGAATATCTTTGAAAATGTCGGTAAAACTGGACTTGGTCGATAATTTTTCACGTCATTTTCGTCATCCTTTTTAAAAGTTGGAAGAACCTTGACAGTTTTAAGCAGTGTTGGAAATATTGATGAGAAATTTATACATCTAAAGGCGCTATTACACTGTCGAACTTGCTGACCAGCTGGCTCGCCCGAACTTGCTCCAAGTTTGTTCAATAGTCCAATTGCGCGAAGTAAGCTCCAGTTTCCTCAACAATGTCCTTAATGGCCAGTTCTACAATCGACCGCTACACTTCTAGTCAGCACTACGTTGAGGCTAACTCTCATTTTGCGTATTCTCATTGGCCAAAATCAGACTTGACCTCAACTTAGCGCTTGCTAGAAGTTTAGCTGTCGATTGTAGAACTGACCCTAAGTCATTTTCAGGAAGATAAGGTGTTCAAAAACAGAGATAATGCAGAAAGCGTCTTCGAGGACTGCATTGGCTTTTGGGACTTTCAGAGATGGAATTTAGAGCTTTGTGAATTGTTAGCAGATGATCTGTCACTACAGACGCCGAGTATGTTTAATAAAGCTGATATGTTTAGTCGATTCCAAAACTCAATAGTAATGGCTCTAAAAGAATAACTTTAAAAGGTGTTGTAAACGGTGAGAACACTGTTAAAACAGCACATATGATAGTGCAGATAATGGTCAAATCAATGAAAAGACTACGGTAACGTTGAAGGCAATAGGGAAGGAGAGTATCAGGGTGTTTTGGAGGAACAGTAAATAATTTTACTTTCAAAATGTAAAACAATACGTGGAAAGCTTATATTTCCACATGGCTCATGAACTAAAACTTTTATTTACTTAAAAATCTCCAAATACAACTGAGACAATTTTACGTTGGAGACGAAACAACATCAGCGACAAAGGAAAGGAGTTCCGAAACAACTTGGAGAACAACCCGATACTGCTTCCGTTTATAGTCAAATTTCGGAACTAACTGAAGTGAACTTTTCTCTAATCCATTTCTATTATGGTTTAAACAAGATTTAAGGCTTTCAATATGGTGGTTTTGATAGTCATAGCCTTCATCAGAAATCACTTTTTTACCTAGTACAAGTTAGTATACATTTTTTATTGTTTTCGTTGTTTCAGAAAGAAAGGACAGTTACTGGACTTTTTTCCAAAATGAAGCCACACGTCATTATCCCTCACAAAAAATAAATTACTACATCCGGTGTTTCTGCTGAAATTACAGTCTAATGACAAGATTTCAGCCTTAGTTTCAACAAACAATAATAACTACTCTGTACTAAAAAAAGAGAGACTTAACATCAATGAATAAACGTCTTTTTGTTAACCAGTTCGTTGACCACATTTTGTATTCTTGCATCTTAAGAGGTACCAGTAGAATGCATGGAAAGCTTTCCGCAAGGTTTCTGACGGTAATGAGCTCCTGGAGATGGGGTTACAACTTCCAACGAACTCTTTTAGTCTTCTTTTGTTTCTTTACGTTGAAGTAAAATTAAACAGGCATTATTTCTGTTCACTTTGATGAAGACAAAGGAATAATAATAGAAAGAAAGAAGAAAAAGCTGAAAGTAAAAGAACAATCCAGTTTTCCTTGTCGCTGCCTGAAAATTCCAGCTAAGAATAACCGTTACTATAAAGGCAAAAGAAGTCAATGTTAATTGGTAAGCTACAACCACAATTTCCTCCTATATCAAAGGCCTTGTCATCAATTAGTAAACCATCAAAGTCTGTTGTCGAGAAGAACATGAGAAAAGTTTGAAAATTTATGCATGAATTAACAAAGATGGTATTAAAACAAAAGAAATATAACATCTCTATCTAAAAACAAAGAAAAGAGCAACAACATTTTATTCTGTGAACATTTATAAAACAATTAATTAATTTTCCAAAGAGAAAATTGAGGCGTTAATGTTTGCCAACGTTGCAACGGTCCATATTCTGATATCTTGTAAGTTAATAATGTATCAAAAAACTTGTTAGCGTCTGTCAGAATAACAGCAAATTATCATTGGACTCAATCTCTGGTTCCTCTCAGTACGAATGCTCATGGGATATTGGACATAGCTGCTCTGGATTCATTATACACCTTTGCGAGAGATCCAGAAACTATACCATATATCAAACTGAGGGTACAATTTAATGGACGGTACTTTCTCCAGTAGTTCTTCTTTTCTTCTCACTGTTCGTTAAATATTTAGGTACCAGAACGAGATGAAGAGTTATCTTTCAGTTACACCTTTGCTTTGTATTTTAACTACTCATTCTGGTAAACTAGGCAATCTTAATATCTACAAGAAAGTAATACTCACAATCTCAGTACCATCCACACGGTTTATATCATTGAATGCGTTCAGAATAAAGAGAAAGGACCATGTTTTACTCATGTGACAAGGTTACGGAACTACAGTAGTAATCAGAGAACTCCAACAGTTGTTTCCTTGTCAGTGAAACCGGAGAAATATTTACCTGACAAATGGGTTTTCTCCAATACAGTCGCGTCAAGAACTAAGATGGACAAAAGATGGCTTCAGAACCCGGAAATCCTCAGTCAGGTTGCACGGCCACGAGGATCGAATCCCTGTGCGTACCCGTTGCCGATCTGAAGTTCGCGTCGTTACATCCTGGACTACGAGAGCGAGATCTCTACTAATTAGACTACAAGTGATAGGACCAAATTATGTATGAGGCATCCTTACGACTCACAAGGGATATTATCGAGAAGTGCCACCTTTGGGTTCATTCGACAGAGAACATACCCAAACGAAATGCAACATACGCAAAAAATTGTTTCTGAACTGGAGGCCTATGTGAGATTGGAAGGATAATAGGAATTTAAGTTGTTTTTTAAAATATTATTTTCTTCCCATTCCCGATGCATTTTAACCATTAGAAGTTTTAGACAGTGCTCAAACTACGAGGGGCATATTCTATTAATTTACACTATGGAATCTCCAGAAGCTCACGCTCCATCAGTTGACGGAGTATTGCAGTTACCAGAAGCTAGTACCTTACTCTACCCCTTCATGGCAGCACTAGGCAAAGGCGGACCAAACCACGTTTGCCACCTCGTATTTCCTGCGTAACTGTCAGTTTGTGCGTGGATAGACCGTAAAATGAGCAGTAAGAACACCACTGGACAAAGTGGTCTCTGGAAGTAGGGTGTGAGAACCGCACACTCTCCTTGAGCACCGCAGAGATTCAAAGGCGCTTAGTAGCATTGTGTGGCAGGAGAGCATGCAGGATCACAAAAACTGTACATCTGTGCGGAACGCTGGAAAGTAAGACGCAGGCCGATATAGAAAGGAGGAGTACCGGTCGAAAAATGGCGGACACAATCCTAACCAACATCACCAAAGTGGAGAGGCTCATAAAGGACAACAAATACGTCACATTTTCGTAAATGGAGGCTATCACGGAACTTTTCCGAGAAAACCTGCACAGCTTTATGCATCAATCAGTTCATGAAGATTTGCTATTTCGTCAACTTCGAAAAATTGGATATAGCTGTCCAGGCGTGGGTACGACTCGCTCCAGAATCCTGGTTCCAGGAGGGCCTGAGGAGCATGACACATCAAATGAACACGTACATCAATTTGAAGAGAAATTACACAAGTAATTTCATTACTAAGAACCTGTGAATCTCTGCAGTACTTGTACAATGGTTCCAGAGATCAAGTCAATCAACTTTGTCCTTACAGGCTGTCTTATTATCCACTGTGTGATTTATACCTGCGATGTACCTGCATGCAAGATCCCATTGTTAACTCATTAGAAGACTCTTTTCGGTTCAATTATGAGCTAGGTGACAATGATCATGACAGAAAAGTAAAGAATATTGATCAGAATTTTGTAAATAAGGTTACCACACGCGAGTTCTCAAATGTCAAAATGCCTGAAATAACCAAAGAGATTAAAAGAGTAAGGAGATCCAAAGATCCCTGATAAGATCCAAAATGTTATTTCAAAGTAACTCGCCAAATCCACAGGACCGCTTTTAAATACCTAAAACACATTTTTAATATTAAGATCAAAAATAGCCACTTTCCAGAAGAGTGAAACGTACTAAAGTAATCACCATTCCCAAACCCAATAAAGATAACCAGAGGTTCCTGGAGAATCTCAATGGTTAGTTATTATATTTCACTTTTCCCCTTATAGAAACGCTATATTTAACTGTTAGGGAAATTTCGTGTAAGTAGTCGGGGAGTCAAGCCTTCCTGGCCCTCCGCTCTTTACGAAACTTACCTTTGTATATACATACAATTGCTAGCGTTTTTATTTACCCGTTCCCTTAGAGAAACGCTTAATTTCAACAAAAAGAAAATTTAGATGTAAGAATTCCGGGGGAAGTCCCCTCGTCCCCCGGATGCCTATCTTTCACATACACTTGCACTTTGACGGAGCTAGTCAAGCTAATACCTTAGCGTGGGCAGGCAGCACAACAACGGGGCTCCTGGGGAGCGGCAACATCAACAGTATGTTTCTATTGTGTCAAACAATATTTATTAATAGTTTTGTGCTGCTGTGACTAAAATTATGGAAGCAAATTGAAAACAAAGATAATTTACAGAAAGTAGGCTGGCAACACTGATAAGTGGGTTGCTTGGCAACGTAGGCCCTTTCAGTGCTTTTGCATTGTTTCGAACAATATTTATGTCAAGTTTGGGTAGGTCTTTTTTGAATGGAAGCAATTTGAACAATTGATTTTTTTTACAAAATAAGCTGGCAACGCTGAACCACGGCACCGGTCAAGACAGTTCTATTCGGGTTCCTCTTCACGAGGAGTACTGCCGGCCAAATGGGCCTTTCTAACAATCAATACATGTATGAAATTATGTTAATTAGTACAATAAGTGAAAAAGTGTACTAAATGTATCATTTTGCAACCGGAGCTAGCTTGTTATCCGGAGTAAGTAAAGGTGTCAAAAATACGTAATAATTAAAATGTCTAAATCGGGTAAGAGGTCTAATCAGGGAAATAAAAAGGTTAAAAGGGAATTCTGCGGCTGCAAATGGGGTTATTAGGCGAGAGTTAGAAAGAAGGGAAAGTGAAGGGAAGGGAAAGTGTGTATACAGAATAAAATGTAAAAGTTTAATGTATTTATGTGATGTAGTGTAACGTATAAGTGTGTGTATCTGTATAGTGTATAATGTATATCCGTCGAACGACGTTTTTCACTATCACTGCACTCTCCACTCTTCCACTTCCGCGAATCACTTGCTGAAGTTAACTCGATGAACGCCGGCACAGAACTCCTCTGTGACCCTGACCTAGTTTAGTCTATATATTTAAGGTATTACCACTAGATCGAACATTGGCAGCACTGAAACACTCCCAAATTGAACGTTGCGCTTTCCGCCATATTTGTGGCAAGGAAAAATAATCTGCTTCCCAAGGTCATGAAGTGTCTGTACCGCAAGTGCTGAAAATATAAAGAAAATTTAAAGAACTTGCGTAGCTAAGAAGAACGTTTTACAATTCAGTATTATCGGAATCATTGTATAACATTTTCTAAATTTATTTTTCTCTCTTTTAACGAACAGTGAATTTTTCGCTGTTACTCATTAAGAAAAACAATCAAGTACGTAAACAATTACCTAAGAATTCTTATGCATGTTAGCATTGTAGGTCCTCTCCATGTGGTGCAAGCGAACTTTATTTACGCATTTAAAATTGATTTAATCGACAAGTCCATACGTATGACTATAAGTCTGGTTTTATTTGGGTGAGGAGCGGCATCGGAACCGGGTTCCCCTAGAGCTCTGGAAATCTACCAAAGGTAGTTCTCTAATCAAAATGTAATTGTATTTCAATCAATATGTTTTTAATACATTTTCAATTTCAACTCTATAGATAATTATCGAGCGGCCGCAGCTCAGTTGGTAGAGCGTTGGCTTAGAAAAAGGATGGCCCTGGAAATGATCTCAGCGACCGCCTTTCCTGACTGAGATTTTCCAGGGTTTTTCTTTAGTCACTCCAGGCCGAGATGGTAACTAGAAAACTAGACCTTTGACGACCAACTTATTTTTTTTCCACCATATCCCGGCCTGAACCTGAGATTCCTAAATGCCATTTGAATTTGAATTTAGGTAGACCATAAATTTATGGTCTATCTAAATTCAAATTCAAACTCTGAAGATCATTGTTTACAATATCATGAGCCTTTAAGCATGATACATATTTTGTACACAGAGCTTCGACATTGTTTCGAACACTATTTTTGACTTCACATATTTCTTAGGTACAATATTAGACATATGACGTCTAATACACTGTTACCGAGCAGCTGCGGCTCGGTGGTAGAGCGTTGACTTAGCATGGGGGAGATCGTGGATTCAATCCCAGCGGCCCACCGTCCTGACTGAGGTTTTACCAGGGCTTTCCCTCAGTCACACCAGGCCGAGATGGTACCTTCAACTTAAACCCTGGCCGACACCTTCCCGCATCCTTTCCCTTCCTCTACCCCGGCCTGAGCCTTACATGCATAAAGCCCACAAATAAAATTCAAATTAGGTTGTAATACACTTTTCTATTTCCCAACAAACCTTGACTATATCATCTGCGGTCATTATCAAGCCTCCATTGTTATGTCTGCACGAGCGATGAATATACAGGATCAATATAACCGCTTATTGAAAATGACACCCTGACTTATATACAACAAAGCTGTGGTATATTTTGTTCAATTTTATGGAAATGCAATAACATATTAATGGTCCAAAACAGTGCTCGAAGTGGGTGAGAAAAGGTAAGGGAACGCTTAGAGAAGTGGGCTAGAAAAGTTAGGATACACTTGCACCTAGTGGTCGCGATTGCCTATTGAAAGTAAAGGTAATGAGCTCCCATTAATAGATGTACGGTAAATCTAAAATGAAAAAGGTAAAGGCACGGTGTTCCCTCTCATGCCCACCCGCTTCAAGTACTGGTCCAAAGCAAAACCATCATCACGGAAGTGCCTTTACGAAAATAAAATGGATCCAGAATTGCTGTCTTCTGTTGCAATTGTTTATCCAGGATATTCCCTGAGTCACAACAGGAAAATGCTGTGATGGTATCTACAAACTAGGTCCAGGCCGAGTACCTTCCAGCATCCTTTCCCCCACCCCATCCTGTCCTGAGTCTGTGATGTCTAAAGGCCATAAATAAGTTCAATTCTGTTGCACTTCAGGTAAGAAAGGCCCTGTATTATCTTGTGGCTGACAGGCTGAATTGGATTATTTAAATCAAATATCTATATTTAGAAGTGGATTTTAAATTATTGGGTTATTGTTTCAATTCAATCTAGATCTTATCAATGAAAATACATCTACACCATTCAGTTTCATTTCATCAACGTTCTCCTCTTCATTAATTAAACTTTCGAATTAGCTTCCGCGCTAATCAGCAATATCTTTACGCTTTCTTGCCCCAAATATGGCGTACTGCGCAACGTTCAATTTAGGATTACTTACACGCGTTCGCCGCTATGTGATGTTAAGGGCTTGGTTTAGTCAAGATCTTTTGAACGACGACGCCTCGAGCATCTCTCTACACCTTGTAGTTCCTGAGATTTAATTTCTGGACACGGATGGATGGACATCACGAACAGAAATAGTAGGTCGCTTTTCTTATAGCTTTTCTATCAAGGGACCTAAAATTGAAACAATATATTTATTTCATTGTTATAAACAATGAAATTACTGTTTTTATTAATTAGATCGCAGTACAGTCCCTTCCGGTAAATTAAAATGCCTCTAACTCCTCCTCCTGAACCCAAGGATATATATATTTTTTACTTGCATTGAACTTTACATAAACGTTACGTAATTGTTCATGAACTCCACTTATTTATAAAGCATTCGTGCCTTGGGTTTCATCATTGTTTTATTTAATTGTAAAGAAATTATCTTGAAAACCTAAACCATATTTCGTTTCTTGTACACTACTTTGTTTCTTTGACAATATTATTATGGACATCATCAAAATTCTTAAATAAAGTAAACAGATATATAAACTTCAAAGTTTTCTTTTTTAAATATTTCTTGTTTGTTTTAAAGTTTCTCTAACATTTTAGGTTTACTCTACCGTTCCAATCTTCATCATTATGTTTATCATATTTCCATATTTCTCATGATTCTCCTTTTTTCACTGCTCCACCAAAACCGTATCAGTGCTTCTTCTACTTGAAACAAATTACCAAAGTTCATCGTTCAAGAGACATGGTTAATCTGTCTAAGCTTAAAGACTTTAGTTGTCACAAGTTGAAACATTTTCTTCATCTTTCCTTCTTTCCTTTTCCCCCTTCGGGTAATGTTTTGAAGATTAGAAGTTCAACAGATAAACCGCTTGTAATGTGTTTATTTCCTTCTCTCCTGACGGGGTTTCTTTTCCTCCTAGCAACAAAGATGGTATTTTAGGTAGAGATTTGACTGTACCGACTTGAAAGAATAGATTCATTTTGTCAGAATTCTTGTAACCATGCGACTTTTGATTCATATGTCTAAAAACTGTCCATTAGTTTTAAGTGAATTTAGCAAGACGAAGGGAAATAAACAAATTTAGAGTAGAAGTGTATGGATTTCTTCGATTCCGGAATTCTCCTGATAAAATCTTTGGTAAACTTTATTTTTATATGGACCAGTTTTTAGTAACTTTGGACTTCGGCCCGTCACGATTTGCCTTTAGCTGTTAAGTGTTACAATCTACACCCATGCCTCTGCCGGGACTCGAACCCGGGACCGTTGAGTCGATAGCCTACCGCCGCAGACCGCTCGACTACCCGGCCGGCTGGAATTCTCCTGAATTCTAACTTTCGGAATTCTGAAGTTCCCACAATCAGAAATTCCGACGTTTCGAAAATCCGACCTCCGAATGATTTCCATTCCGGAGTTCCGAACGTCCCTAATTTGGAGTATAATCTTTTTGCGGCGTCGATGATATAGTACTTACGAGCGTTTAGCGAAATTATACTGAAATTTTAACATGGAGAAACTTAATCTAATGAAAAGGACCTATCAGCTTTCGGCACCCCATTTAATAATAGCCCCAAAACTCGAGATTACTAAGTCCAAATATCAAATCACTTATTCTCTACCAGTTTTACTTGAAACCCTAGTGAGAATCAGAGATGAAACCGGGTTACATTTGGTGACGCAGATATAGATGACCTAATTGACCCCGTGACCCGGCCCTAAACCTTACAGATTAACCTTGTTTTACCATACTAATCTAACTGACCCGGTGACCCTGTCCGAAACTTGACCTGGTGACCTGTTGCTTCCTGAGGCATAAGATTAGAAGCGGTAGGTCGTTGAATCCAAATCTGAAATCAATTTCGATATACCGGCTTTGAGTGAACCGCTAGTCAGCGATTCAGACCGTCGAGAGTGAATTTAAAAAGTGGACCAAGATTTGGGAAGCAGGAAGGGTTCAACGAAAACGAAAATTGAATCTCTATTAAAAGTACGTTACCTTTGAGGGCCATTGTTACGAGTTTCTTCAGTCTCATTAGAAAAATATCAGGGTGATACCTTGAATTAAGACGTAGGATTCCGTATCTAACAGAGCATCCAAAATTTATAATGATGAGATGATCTGAAGAATTAAATTATAATTAAGGTTACACATACAATGTAATTAACATAATTCAATTGATACACTCCTCATCAGTGTTGCCGAAATTTGAAACTGCTTTTTTCCTTCTGAAGGGTTACAATTTCCCTTTTCAGCCCAATTTATCCCTCCTACTATATATATGGGGAGGTGTAGCCTAGTTATTGGAAGAAACAACACTTTCTTCTCATTTATTCATTGCCAGCTTTCAAAATAGTTCTACAACCAATACATCAATATGGAGTAACTTGAAAAGAAAAAAAAGAAGAACATTCTTAAGTTCACGCGGTGTTTATGTACGAGACAACAACCGATCGTACAGGAACTTTCAATTCGTGAATATTGTTGTCAACTTCAAGTAGGGAGATTTACGTGGCTTTATGCGATTACGGGTCTATATGGAGCACACTTTGTATCTCAAAGAAATGTGTAAGATTTGAAAGAAAAGTTTTGTCAAGAGAAGGAAAGCATACAACGAAGGTGATGACTCAATTTCCCTCCAATTCATGTATTTTGAACAAAATTTCCCTTTCCTTTGTGAAGTGTAGGGTAACATTTCCCCGCGCCGAGGGAAATTTTTTCCACACTTGGCAATACTGCTCTTGACACCAAACGAACAAAAAAGTTATTCTTATTGTTTGTTAAATTTCTAGACACAGGATTTCCAACCAGGAGTCTGAAAATTGACTTCCTAGAATGATAATAGAATTCTCAAAACATCATAAACGATATCTTAAGGTAAAAATATGTTATGAACAGTTATTTTTTTATAAATATGTTACATAAAATTAGGTATTTTGTAATAAACTATAAATAATTTCAACGCTCGACCTTGCATATTATTCAGTTTGTAATATGGATTCTGTAATGATTGACTAGAGTAGAGAATAAAATGTCTAATAAACTCATAATGTGTAGTTTGAAAATAATATGTAATATAAATTTGGAAACACTGTCAGCCCGGTAACATATATTTTTTTTAAAAAGAAAAAAGAAAAATATTTACAGGTATTGATACAAATTAACTCCCAGACATCATGATTAATGATAATCATGACATCATGATTATTTGTAATACATCATGATTAATCAAGAAAAGTTGTTCGTTTTATATATCGTTATTAGGACAATTTTAAGTTTCGAGTTGGAGCCCCTGTATCTCTAAATTGGAGCGGAAATACACAATAATAAAGATACCTTTTATTCTTATTTAGATGTCAGGAATTCGCCTACGAAATTTGTTATCGATTTATTTTACATCGTGTCTACCAGAGCTAGAATAGGTCACCGGGTCAATCAGGTCAGCGGGTCTATGCTTGGAACCCGATCTAACACAATTTTGACCTGGCGACCCGGAGGACGAAGCAGAGAGCAAGTATTTAACTGCCCAGAATACAAAAAATACGGCGTCGAAGGTTCCTAATAATAGTAATAACATGGAAGTAGTCTCATATCCCCGGAAAGAACAACAATGATTCCGGAGGTGTGCACATACTCCCCCCTCCCTTCGAACAGGCTATTCTGAAAGAATTTTGTGTCTGAAATGTTAAATAAGATGAAAGCATTAAAATATTTTTAAACTCTCAAATATGAAGCTCCCGTACGTAGCTTATTTCTCAAGAAATCTCACAAATTACAATATTGATTGATTCTAACCACAGGGGCAAGACCGCTCACCGGGTCAAGATTTTTCCTTCGTGACAAAGATGTCCAGATTCGATCAGTGGGTTCTCCAGATAACTCAGTATGGCGATTTCAGTCAAGACCGAGTCCCAAGTAATTCAGGTCAAAAACGGGTCAATCGGGTCACGTTTCGAACCGGGTCAGTTGGGTCAAGTTTCGGACCGGGTCTCCGGGCTACCTATGGTCGGGTTAGTCCAGGTCATTCATCTCTGATGTCTAAAGTTTAAATAATATTCCAAATTGACATTCATTTTCAGTTTAATTTTCTGTTTTTGCCTGCCCAGCAAGCCAGGCGAACGTCGTCATTTGATCGACGAAGGTGATGCCGGCGGGTGGACGGACGTCGGGTTTTACAAAAAACCGACAAGGAGACGACGTCGACTATTGAGTGGTGGGCGGGGTTTCGTCCCTATGCCGGCAAGTCGGGGAAACTACGGTGGCCCAGAAATTGGCCCGACGACCAAACGCCACCTATGAGTCGCGTCGATCTTCCCCCAACTATTTGCCGACTACTAGCTGGTCGGGTCACCGTCGCCGTAGGCATTTGGCTTGCTGGGAAAGGAAGTTTATATTCTTTTCTATACGCTCAAATTAAGTTTCGGGACAAAAAGTGGAGTACAGACTAAATATCCGCTTTCAAACTTTACTTAATTACTCTGTAATGGAAGGGTCCAGTTTCTTTACCTCTTTTAAAAACAAAATGTGTATCGCTAATTTTACTTCTGACACAAATACAAAATTTCCTTTTGAAACATACACTGAATTGCCAAAAGTCATGGGATAGTGGGAGGAAACTAGTTGACGGCGCTGTAACATCGCGGCAAACCGGTCGAACGGCGCGAAGCAGTTCCAGTGTGGTCAGTTGGACTTCTGTGAGTGCAGTGAAACGTCTTGTACCGGTGATGGTGACTTGGCGGGAATTTTCAACGTTTGACCGCAGAATGATAGTTGGTGCAAACGAATGGGGTATGCGATTTCGGAAGTCGTCCTGACATTGAACTTTAATCGCTACACAGTATCAAGGGTGGACTGTGAGTACCGCATTGGAGGCATTACGATCCACCAGGGAAAACGCAGTGGTCGCCCACGGGTGCTGAATGACGCGACCGGCGACGTTTAGTCAGACTCGTCCGGGCAAAAAAGCAGTAGTGCGTGATCTGACAGCAGGAATCAAAGAAGGACATTCCAGGAACGAGTCTCAGAGGTCAGTGCAGCGCAATTTAGTCTTCATAGCGTATTTTAGTCAAAGACCGATACGTGTGCCGCTACTAATCGCTACATATCGGCGGGGGAGAATCACATGGGCTCGGGAACACGTTGATTGGGCCTTAGAGGATTGGAAACGTGTAGTGTGGCCAAATGAGTCAAGTTCCCAATTGGTACGTGCAGATGGTTGGGCCTGGGTGTGGCGAAGACCCTATGAGACTATGGACCCAAGTTGTTAACAAGGCACTGTGCAAGCTGGTGGTGGCTCTGTCATGGTGTGGGGCGAGTTTACCTGACATGATTTTGATCCTTTGGTCCACTTGAACCGGACATTGACCGATCAGCTCTATGTTCAGCTGCTCGGTGCCATTTCCAACCCTTTATGGACTTCGTATACCTTGACCAAAATGGGATTTTCCAGGATGACAATGCACCATGACACTGAGTCTCTTTGTACGCGACTGGTTTAAGGAGCATTCTGCCAATTACCAACGCTTGATTTGGCTCCCTGGATAATCAAACATGAACACATGTGGGATATTATCGTACGGGCTATTTGTGCCCAGGATCCTCCACCTGCAACACCTACCGAATTGTGTACTGGGTGACTGCACATCCCTCCATCGGACTACGAACGACTTATCGTGTCCCTGCCTCGTCGTGTTGCTGCATTTCGCCGGGTTCGAGGTAGGTATCCCATGAATTTTGACACTTCAGTGTACTGAGTTAAAATTAAGAAAAAATCCTGAGGAGTCCATTGTAACGCATACAATACTTGGGCTAACAAATTAGTTTAAAAGAAGCATGTAACAAACTGTTTGAAGAAAAGGCTATAGCATTAACTTGTAGAAGCGAAAGTTCCAAATGAAAAATATAAATTCAGCAAAATGTAACTTTAGTGCCAGATATGACTAACAGTATGCTACTTAATCAACGATTATAATATAGTTAAGATATAACAACATCGGAGTCGGTTTTACTAAAATGGTCCATACAAACTGAAATATCTTTTTTTGTATAAAACCTGTTACCATGGTAGCAAAATGTAACACTTGACAAAGGCGATATAATATTCATAAGTGTATTTTTTTTCGCAAAAAGCATTACCATTTTTTAACAAACAGATAGCAACTAATATTGAGAAATAAGGCCAGTATTATGTGAGTTTATATATCCTGGTGTAATTAACACTGAATGTAAATTAGATCAACAGAGGAAGTTGGCGCAAAAGCAGTAAATATATAAACCAGGAAACATTTGGGACAGCAACGCCCTAGTCTAAACAAGATTAATGATCCCTTCTCATCAACGTCACTTCTTTCTCTCTCTCTCTCTCTCTCTCTCTCTCTCTCTTCATGTGTGTGTTCCTCTCTCTCTCTTCGGCAAACATACAGACACAGACACTTTCAGCTACTCTCGTGTTATTTTAGTAGTTTTCCCGTTAATTTTAAGTTTCTGCTCACACTTCTGTACATACATTTCGATTATCTTTTCAATCTATCTTTGTCGTTTTCAGTGGTCCCGAAACTATTTCAAATTCTTTTATTTTTTCGTTTATATGTATACCATCTGTCTGCCATAACGAAAGTAAATAGAGAAAACCTGACTTCCGATCTGTATTGAAGAAATCTCCATTGAACGTGTCGATTTCAATCTTGTAAAGCTACAACCCTTTTCTTTTTGTATTTTATTACTATCTGCACTCAATGTCTCAAACACGCTAGCACTAAGGTGTGAGCACGTAGAAGGAAAAGGAGCCACGATGGCTCAGTTGGTAGAGTGCTCACTTGTGGTGCTAGGTGTCGTCGGATCGATCCCTGCTCATGCCATGTTGGCTTTGTGGTGGACAAACACCGTGTGCGTGGGTTTTCTCGTGGTGATCCCATTTTCTAACACTTTCTTTATTCCACCACTTCATCCCATCATCATCCATACGGCCTGATCCATAGTTGCCTAAATGTCTTAAAATGAACTCAAATTAAAAATTCAAATTCTGGGAAAACCTCAGCCACGATGGTCTACCTGATACATTTAAATTTACAAGAAACCGAAAAGAATCGTGTCCGTTTAAAGTAACAACAAGTGACAAACATGCAGAGGCAAGTAAGAATCAAAAACTAAATGTTTTCCGACAACTCTACACATGGGTGCCGTCATCTGTGTTTAAAAAATTAAGAACATGTTTCAGAGCAGGATAGCTTGTAAAGAATTGCTTTACCATCATGAATGAAGAAGAAGAGGAATAGAAAAAAAAAAAGAAAAATCGTAACTGCGTCTCGTAGAAATAAGAAGTGTAGTTCAAGGCCTACACCATTAAACAAAATATCAAATAATAAAATACTATTTGTGCTTCAACGGTGAAAAACAGGATATTGAATCAGGACGCGGGACAATGGGCCGAAAATTGGGAGGGTCCCAACTGAATCGGTACGGGTGGGCAACCGTGCAATCTGTAACGCAGAGAAAGATTGAATTAAAATTTCAGTTCAGCGACCACAATTGATTTCGTCGCTTTCATTCTGTTGACACCAAAATCCTTTCGAATGGTATTTTAATTTCTAAATTTGGTATTTGTAATACTGCATTTGGGCATATCTCAGATTGATTTTCACCATTTCCCTCATTTTGATTTCCGATATTCAAAGCAATATGCAAATTCTAGCTGAAAATTTTCTCTAAGATATTTTTCTCTATACGCACTTCAGTAGGTTGTCATCTGGTCCACCGTAATTTCTTAATATAAGCTTATTTGTGTTTATTTTCGGATAGAGTCACACTGTTAAAAAAAAATTCTCAAACACTCATGAAGAAACTAGGCAACTGTAGCTGCCTTAAAACTTTAAACTTTATTTTTATATGGGCCAGTTTAGTAACTTTGGACTTCGGCCCGTCACGATTTGCCTTTAGCTGTTAAGTGTTAAAATCCACACCCATGCCCCTGCCGGGACTCGACCCCGGGACCGTTGAGTCGATAGCCTACCGCCGCAGATCGCTCGACCACCGGCCGACGCAACTGTAGCTGCCTGTACATTTCTAGTAACTTTCTAGCAAAAAAAAAAAAGCATGATTCATTTTTCATGAGTGTTGGGAACAAAATAAAAATAAACTGGAAGCGAGATTTGAACACGGGTTGTTCAATTAAAAGCTGAGTGACTTACTGACTGGACTAAACTGCCAGTGGTAAAAAGCACTACATCAAAACAGTGTCGACGATCAGAAATACGTTGCCCGAAACCCAAAAACAAACAAAGTTACTCTCATGTCTTACGCCATGTTTTAATCATTTTTCTATTTGTTGACTAAGGATCGCGATTCCCAATTACTGAGAGTATCTCCCAATTCTGCTGAAGAGCATGTTAAAAATGGCGGCTCCAAATACTTCATCAAAATTGCATATTTGGTTATGATAAGAAACCCGTTTATCTCTTTGTAAGCATGTTCGAACATGTCACGAACTGAAAATTGGGATCTTCCAGAACCAGAATAGATAGAAAGTTGGATTTAACATACCCTTATGTAAGTGCAATTCCAAAACTTCTTACCGAGCGGCAGAAAATTCAGTTGGCTTCGATACTACTGGCAAATCATCCTGATTGAGTATTTTCCAGGGATTTCCTCAGTCACACCAGGCAAATAAAGGGATGGTGCTTTTAATTTAGGCCCTGACTGACTCCTGCTTGCATTTTTTCCTCTACCTTATTACGACCTGGGCCATAGATGTCTAAATGTCATAAATAAGATCAAATTCAATTCAATAGCCTCTTCACATATCTTCTTGCATTCTCAAATTCAGCTGAACCTATTATTACATATTTCTGTATTTGGCTTCATTTGACTTGGTATTTTATTCCATTCACCTTTCTATTTTGTTTAAGAAAATAAAAATTGTATGCGTATAAGAATTATATTAAGAAAGAATGGACAAGTTTTTGTTTAAGATCTCGTGTATTGTGATTCTATTATAACATTGGAAAAGTGATAAAGTCGTGATGGAATTGACTTGAGAATACAAAAATATTAAAGTAAAATTTATCATACAATAAGTCTACGAAAGGAACCCATAAAAGTGTAATGATAAAAGAATGAAGTTACTGAAATTGTATACCGGTGTAAACTTCATATTTTGTTATGTAAGACGTTATCGTCTGGTTGTATTCAGTGGATTTTAATGTAGTGGATTCCAGTTAATTAATGATTGGATTTTAATTCTGATTATATAGTAAGCTTTTTGAAGGGTAGATGGGACTAACGACCAGTGTCGATCAAAAGTCGAAATTGAGTGAATGTTATCTTATAGTGAAGAAATGCTACCTTATAGTGGTAGAAAGTAGTATAATCTGATGTGCTTAGCTTTCTGCAAAATCAAACATGATCCTCGAGAACGTGCGTTAGGGTTTTTATGTACTTGACAAAAACGAGCACGCCTCTGTCCGTTCTGAGAAAGAACGATCAAGATCTAGTTTCTCTACTCATCGTTTCTTCTTTTGTGTTTTACGGTAGGGCATGTAATACTGTACCTTCATGTATTCTTTGTCGCGTCTCTTCGGAAGCATTTTTCTTGAAATTCTTAATCTAAAAGACAAACCGCTTCAGTCATAAATCATCATTTCCGACCCATTGTACAACTGCTGAAGAATGGAAAACGTTATTGCCAAACTTTAAATGACACGAATGGACTTCCTTCTCCCCCTTCTCTCTCCTTTACAGACCTTTCCTTCTTATTTTGAAACAGCACAGTTAGGGTTTCACTTGCGGTAGAGAAAGGAGCGCTTGAAGTACGGCAACGTCTGGAACATTGACGTGAGGCACACGGTTCATAATGGGGGAAAGTTGAGGTCGTCTTCTGATAAGAAAAGGTGGTTTTACTGTGAGACAGAGAATAAGTGAAAAAATAGCCGTCAGTTAACTCTTGTCCATTGTTGATTATGAAAGCAGAGAAAACTTTTCGCGCTACAGTAAACAATGACTATATTGCAGATTGTTGCAGCAATAATCTATCAGTCATGTATTAATTGTTTCCGAGGTTGTACGTAAAGTTAAAGCAGACATTATATTAGTGCACTATACAAGTGCTTAAAAAAATGTTTTATGTACAACTCATCCTGTAATATCTAACACTAAGCACTATAGCAAAGTGATAAGCGATAACAATAACAAAAAAAAAAAAAAAGAACATAGAGTAACTCCGGGCGAATTGACCCGGAGGGTAAAGGAAGGAATTGCAAGACAGAAGACTAGACATACATCATGAGAGGACATAAATATACTTCTGGCGCAAGAGGTGTGTAGGAATCCTCAGACGCTATACATCAAACAAGGAACAATCAATGGAGATATCAGAAGTAACGGAGGAAAGAGATGAATATTCCGAGTCCTATACACAGAGCGTACAATGAGAATAAATGAAATAGAATGTACAATGAGAATAACGCATTGAAAAAGGATACGGGCCGTTAGTTAGGTTACAAGTGACGCTTAAAAATGCTGACAATTGAGATGTTTTCAAAGGATTTCACTTATGCAAAGAAATAGAATAATGTAGGAAGGAATTGAATGTAATGTCTTCATATGATACCCAGAATGCTCACAATGACAGGACTGATCAGTGCACAATTTATAAGGCGAAGAAGATCAGAATGAAGCTATATGCTACAATTTTTCTTATATCTATAAGGTGCTAGATGTGCCTAGTACTGGTACTTCACTACAATGGTGGCTAGATACTATTAAGTTCCTTCATTTGGACTTAGATCCTTGTTACTTTGGATGTTTACACATTGTGTGTTTGCTTTACATTTAGCTTTGTTGGTGTCCAACTTTAGAAACAAATACTATTGTTTAATTAAGAAGAAACAGTCAATTTCTACACTCCGCTACCTCAATTTTCATAAATCTACACTCAGCTAAGTGTTTACTGCTTAAACTTTGAAATGCAATTTTCTCAAAACTTTCAAAAATGAATCTTGATCGTTATTTTCGAGTAAATATTTTCTCCGAGGCAAATATTTAGTTATTTATCAATTTGACTTTTTAGCTTGTCCTCTTGTTGCAAAGGTAGTCAATAAGATTTCTGATTTTTTATATTTTAATATTATCTTTGCTTTCCGTTATAACTAAAGAGAATCCTGTATGTAGTTCAATGTAACTGCAACCAACATCTCTTTCTGGACACAGGTATAATAAAGCTGATGTCAGAATACACTGAAATGATACCCCCTTTCTTTTATGTCAATCGCCGATAGGATGTGATATGTATTTAGTAGTATCGTCTTCACACAACCTTAATTAAAGCTTATAAACCTTTTGGAAATATAACTGAAATAAATTCGCAATTGGTGTTCGTGGTAAGGAAACGCATTTATTCTAAACGAACTTCATTTTTTTTTTTTTTTAAGAAATTTTCATGATACTTCTAGATTTAGAGTCCGCCATACTTTTTCTGAAATGAATGCGTAGGTAAACATTGTCTATTCTTTTTCTTGTTCCTCCGATATATAGCGAATTCCTTACTTTGCTACAACAACTTCCTTACTTTGTCTTATTTACAGTGAATGTATTTTCCTTATAGCATGCTAGATTCCAGCCTAAAGACAGGCAGAGAGAACGAGAGAGAGAGAGAGAGAGAGAGAGAGAGAGAGAGAGAGAGAGAAAGGGAGAGGGAGAGAAAGGGAGAGGGAGAGAAAGAGAGAACAGTTTGTTTTGAAATTACTTTCCTTTGCCATTTAATAAAGACGGACTCTATGGTATGGAGGAAAGGATGGGCATTGCCATTTTGAAGCGCGTGGATGTTTTGCAATTTTCAGAGATGAAGGAAAGCAAAACTAAGTGAATTAATGAAAGTGGCTAGTTGCGGCAGCGGAAACATAAAGAAAAAAAAAGAAGTGGAAAAAAGAAGAGAAGAGAAAGAAAAAGAGACCAGTGGATGTGCTTTTGGAGAGAAAAGCTACTTGCCGTGGTTTACGCTTTATATGTATTCCATTTATACACAGAGCGCTAAGAAAATCTGGACCGAATAAGGTGCCTTAAGAGACTCCTCTTATATACTGTATTATTAAAACAGATTAAAATCTTGGTTCTACAGCATGATCTCCACTTCTCGTTGAAATCCTACTTTTCTCTGTGTGTTTGTGCTTCTATCTCCTTAAACTGAGGATATATTAGAGAGGTAGAGAGGCAAAAAAAAAATGGAGTCCAAAAACGATTTTTTGTAGAAATGTCAGTTTTAAACAGAAAGGAAGAGAGAACCGAACTTGAAAGAGAAAGAACGATATTTGAATATGGAAACTAAATCAATTCTTCTTTTTTCTTCTTCTTCTTCATGTTCCTTCTCTTACATCCATTTCTCTCGTGTCAAGGAAAGATGGATGAGACCCAAAAGAGGGTATAGAAAAGCCACTATTCAAAACTTTTCAGAGAAAGCTGAGAGGGAGGAGGATAACCTCGATTCAATTCAATTGGAGTGCAATTCAAGTGTATAAAAAGTCTATGTTTGTATATTCGTATGTGTGTGTTTCTGTTGATATATATATATATTCTTGTTTTATCTTTTTTCTTGTTTCGTCTGTCACAGAACTAAATTGTATTATATTTTTTTACCCTCTTCTCTCTCTCTCTTCCGATTGCTTTATCCTTCTTCAGAAAATGAAATTTCTTAAAACAGTTTTTTTTTATCAGTGAATGAATAAGGCAATGAAGATATTATGATTAAACGAAAGGTAATTTATGAGCCTTACAAAATGCTGGGTCAAAATTTCTTCGCCCTGACTTATATCTATTATTTTTTAGGAGGACCCTTGCTAAAGTCTTTTCAATTCAATTTAGTTCCATTTCGCCTGTCAGTCCGCTTGCAAGGCAGACCAACCAACGCATATAGAGATAAACTAATACCAAATTTGGGTTCAGACGGTTCAATTTACGTTGCTGCTTTTAATCAGGTGAGTGTACAACCTTCTCTGAAGGTGTTTCTGTATTACATGTACTCATTATCTAACTGATCCTAGCGCTTAAACGAAAGTGGTTACTGAGAAACCAACTTCAAATTAGTGTTCATTGGCCTATTTAGGGCACACCACCGGCACACATACGTGTTTTACGCGTCGAAACGCAACTTCGACATTGTATTTTGGAGGTCGAAATGACGAAACAAAATGTCGCTCCGATCGACGTTGAATCTACGTTGAAAGTGGATGTGGATTAACTTAAAAAGAATGTGGAAATATGGTCATTTTTACATGATTTTAAGGTTGAAAAAATGATTACATGGAAAAGTAATTGAAAACACGTTACGTTTTCGTCAAGAACTTGTTCGAAATTTGGATGCAATGACGTTTCTACGTCTTTTCGCCTTCGTCTAATGTACGTCGACAATTTTGACTTCGAAAAATTCAACCAATGACGTCATTTACACGCAAATTACTTATTTTCGAAGTCGAAATTTTCGACCGACATCGATTCGAAAAGTAACCAATTTTCGACGTTGAATCGACGTCCCTGTGTCAGCAAGGTAGGTCGTTTGCAATCTTGTAACGCTACAACTCTTCCTTGTGTTTCTTGCACTATGTGCCTTTAGAATGTGACGCAGATCCCTCTATGAACGATAACAGGTAGAGAGAAACTGATTTCAGATTTTGAGATCCCGATTTACTTAGCTGTTGTTAATCCATAAACTTTCCTCATAGTATTTGTCGCAGCAGTTGCCATAGTACTGCTCTACCCTATCTGTTATCTTGTTAGGGGCCTATACACGCAGACAGATGATGAACGCACGATTAATTGAAACTATCTGAACTCAAATATTGTATCGGTCTCTCTTCACCTACTTTGCCTGGGGCTCTAACTTGAACTCTTAAATCTGAGAAAGCTAAACCACTGAGAAGGACCTGTCGCTTTCAAAGCCATCAAATAATTAACCGAAGATTATATCGAGATATCTGAATTAAAATTTGACGTGAGTTTTTAATGGACAGTCGTTGTTTTTTTTTTCGTATATTTCCGATTAGACGTTCGGCTAGTAAAGCGTAGGAAACTTAAAGTAAAAGTGGTGTCAGATGCATTGTTCTTCGATTTGAAATCCGGCCCTCTTGAACTTTTTTTATTACTAGTATCTACTTCATACTAGTGTTAATATCAAGAGAGTGTTAATATGTCGCAAAAGTAAAATAAAACAGATATGTAACAATAATAATACCGTATTTTTCCTTCAATTCCACGAATACGTCATAGCCGATGGTAAAAAATTGAAACGTACCGTGGATTTATTTTAATTAGCGCAATCGATTCTTAGAAGATCTTCGATTCATGTTAACAGAAATGAGAAAAGTCATTAGCATTAATGCGTAATTAGCTTCTGTTTGGAGTTATTTAAAAATTCAGGAAAATAGCTACAAATTCACTTCATTTTAACAGTTCATTATTCAGGTAAAAATGTAGGAATTTAAAATTTAAAAAGTTGTAAATTAAATTTCGTTCTTTTTTATATTGACATAAACTATTGGTTTGTTTGTTAATAATCGTCCTCATGTCCTGGCAAGCATTATAAAAATCGACTACATAATTATGTCAGTGCGTGACGTTCCACATATAAAAAGTACTATACACTGCAGAATACTTGATGAAAAGTAAATTGCTTTCATATGGTGTTTTAGAATCAAATGCTGAACAAAATGTTTTTGGAACTATTTTTCTAATCACAATAGTATTTGCGTAAATCATTAATATAATATGGTCAGTGCGGGAAGCTCTCAGATTATGGTGAGTGTGCTACTTCGAATGTACTATGAAAAGTACTGTATACTGCAGAATATTTGGCGAAAAGTAAAGAGCTTTCAAGTTGTGCATTAGAGTCAAATGCTGAACATAAAGTATTTCAAACGTTTCTCCTAATTACTATAAATTTTGTGTAAAACATTAACGAGCAATACCACGCGTAACAAACTTGACATTCAGAATATACTTCTCGACTGCAATGGCGGTACATCTCCGAGAAGTTCAAAAAATGCAAATTGGACACATGATATGCTAGCAGAAGTACTGAGGATCGCGTTCTCGATTAAATAGCACGTATATATTAAAAAGATTAATTATTTATTATATAATATTAAAGTTGCTGGCACGCACTGGCATTTTCACAACCAGCACTTACACTGTGATATAAATTTCCCAAACTCTCTGAAAACATGGGCCCAACAAAACTCTCTAATGCACTACTTAATAGGGGAATGTTTGAAGTTTTATTTTCATTAAAACAAGATCAAGTTGTACGTAGTAACAGCATATAGGAAGATAAAAAGAGTCCGACATACTGACATGAACATACAATCGAGTTTAAAGTATAATACTTGCTTAAAGTAAACAGGATTGGACAAAATTAGGTCATTGATCAGTTCGAAGGTCCCGGGTTAGAGTTCCTGCTGGGGCATGAGTGTGGATTTTAACTGGCTGTAAATGGGTGAATTGTGACTGGCCGAAGTCAAAAGTTACTAGGCTGGCCCATATAAAATAAAGTGTTTTTTTTATGTATTCGTTAACCAGGAATGTATTCTTCAAAGTCTCCTCTATTAAACGGTGTGCTGAAATCGCAATTCTTGAAATTCTAAGAGATGTTATCAGGCAGTCAATGTCAAAAAATGTATTCTAAATGTCAGTGCGTAACGCGTGGAATTGCAAAAGTGCCAACACTTCGATATTTACACAAATCATCACAAAATATGTGATCCGAATGATGAAAAAAACATTTTGTTAAAACAGGTGAAGGAACGAAAACGAAAAGACTAGATAAGAGGTATCGTTATATTGCAAAATATGATCCTCATGGCCACAACAAGAAGTGCATTAAAAAGTTATAATTACACTAACGGAAGAGGAAGTCACAATTTCAGGAAGCCGTAATGCTAGATGAAAGTGGTCGTCTCCAAGTCAATTTCACGTTTTATTTTCTCGTATAAGATCAGAGTTATGACAGAATTGACTTCGTCATTAGGTTTCTTGAAACATTGCAGCTCTGATTGATATATGACATGACCCGCTTACTAGTTAAACATTTTGAATCATAGTCAAGATGGCCGCTTTCAAGTCATTGCCGTCATACCGTCCAGCAAGTATTGTCACCTGTCCAGTATCCATTAATAGCCATTTTCTTCCAATATGTAACATTTTATAATAGGAAAGGTGTTTTCCGTACTCTGTATTGGATTTAGTTGCTCCCTACTTCCATCTATCTCGGTTCCCCTGTCGTTATTTGTTGACGGCAGCACCTATAATTTTAGCTGTGAAGGTTTGCCTAGGCACTGTACCTACATATGAATTTTCATCAAAATCGGGCTCTGATATCTGGCGAGTGTTCCTTGTGAGGTGCTCTGACATCATTTTCGTTCGACTGTACATTATAAATATAATTAATTAATAACAAATTAGAGAAACATTGTTCTCGTCAGATGAGTGAATGCGCTTGCATTATCTTTTAATCAAGTAGCATCTCCCAGCCCATTCTTAACATTTTTATGCACTCAACGGTAATCCCTTAATGCATATCGAATTGTCCAAGATTAATAAACTTGTGCCCATATACAGGGGTATGCAGATGCAAAGAAGCACGTAATATGTAAATACGTTAGTTGTTACATTATTGTGTTGAACATAGCATAGACAAGGCGTGATTTCAGAGTATGTAAAGGTGTTGAACGCCAGTGTACTATGAGCAATTGGGCTCATTTAAACAAAGCTGTACCAGCCCGATGAGGTTGACAAATATATCTGACCCCTGCAATCAGCACTGTTTGTTACACGATATGTGTGGACACCAGGATGCCGCACGTTACGTATGCAACGATCTGGCACCACAGCACTCACTACATAAAGACAAGGCAGGGACATTCGGCAATGTGCTCCTGTGGTTTCTAAGAACCAACTCATGCAACGAATGAGGGATGAGGCTAGTGTAGTACAGATTCAGACTACACGAGCATATAGGATTCGTTTCTGAAGGTACGCAGCACGCGATGTACGCAACGTCTAACTGACACTTTGGATCACTATCACCGTCTAGGACCGATTCCGCTCGTTGGCCGAATTTATGCGTTATGCGGGACATGAAATTTTAGTGTTCGTAACAAAACCACATAAGCGGTTAGAACAAGCTAGATACGTGCAACAATTACTCGTCGACTTCATAGCTTAAAGACACCTCTTAGGTTAGCATTATTGCGAAGGTGGTACCCAAGCGGCGAGCTCTCCCTTTTTATCTTGCTTGCGTCAGGACTTAAAAATCAGAGCTTTGTTGTGAAATACTGGCAAAAATCTTGCATTTCCCACAAAATTTCTCTATAGTTCAGACTTTGAGAAAAGTGACATGTCGTCTGTCCAGCAACTGAAGAAGTTCTTTGCTGGCCAGCGTTTCTTCGTCACTAATAATAAAGTCAAGGTAATAAACAATACAGAAGTGGCTATTTTCAATCTGTGGTCTGTTTCTGACTAATTGAGAAGTAGTTTAAAGCGGACGAATCTAATCAAAACAATTGCTTTTCTAAATAAAGGCTCCTTTCCCGTAAGTAGCCAAACGGTCTCTACTTTCTGAATATGCCTTACAGTATAGAATTGTTCACTATTACAATTCAATATCCGCCTGCAGTTCGGCCATTTTGTAACCTTTGCACATTAAATGAAAGTGAAATTTTACTACTCTAAATACTCACTCACACTTTCCCTTTCTGAACTTTGAGAAAAGAAGTTCTCTTTGTTGTCCCAAACCACCCATCTCAGACTTAATCGAATGAATTCTTCTTTTCAATTCTTCCTCTTTCTTTTCCATCAGCCTGTGTTCATTGTGTCAGATTCCGTTGGGGTCATTGAGATCCTCTCTAACGTAGGGGAGAACTTCTTAATGCTGACTCCCCTGACTAATTTAATTACTATATTTTTTTTAGTCTACAGAAACGGTAGGTTCCTTTGTTCTATGAAGTGTGTATACTCCTTTTGGCTTAATCTAATTTTTCGTTCTTCATTCTACGATGAAGTTCTTTTTCCAAAAGAAAACTATTCATTCGTTCTATAAATACTTACGTATATTGACTGTTTGAAGCTGAATTAATCAATTCTTCACTTTCAGTGAAATTGTTTCAAACTGAAACCACATAAAACACCATGACCTCAGTAGAAATCGAACCTAGAACTCCTGAAAACCAACTCCTCGACACAAATGCATAGGATGTGTTCACTTTGCAAAACTGGCTACAGAAACTGTTGCGAATCATGTAATCTACTCATTAAAAAAAACAGAGGCGTAAGTGATATCACCGTTAC
The DNA here is from genome assembly GCA_022664845.1 of Lepisma saccharinum. NCBI lineage: Eukaryota > Metazoa > Arthropoda > Insecta > Zygentoma > Lepismatidae > Lepisma > Lepisma saccharinum. Next base: position 48,651 of record JAGDQP010000685.1, read on the forward strand.
AATACAGATGTATTCATTTTGAGAACATTTTAGTTCCGAAGTCAGCATTACTCCAACATGTCGTGTCGATATTGACTCGTTTCTGGAACCATTCGTAGTTACGTTAATACACTAACGGAAGATGAAGTCACAATTTGAAGAAGGCGTAATGCTAGGGGAGAGTGAAGTGACATTCTCCAGGTCAATTTTACATGTCATTTTGACGTACAGGTTGGATTAATCTCAAAAGTGACTTCGTCACTGGGTTTCTTGAAACATTCCTGCACAGATTGATACATCACATGACCTACTTACTAGTTTTTTTCTTCAATGAAACAGCATAGTCAAGATGGCCGCTTTCAATATGGTGGTCATTGTCCTCATACCATCCAGCATGTATCACCTCGTGTCCAGTATTCATTAATGGCCATTTGCTTTCAATATATGTAGCAAGAAAAGGCATTTTCCGTCCTCTGTATTCGATTTACTTGCTCTCTACGTTCCATCTTTCTCGGATTCATTTGTTCTTATTTGTTTACGACAGCACCTATAATTATGCCTGTGAAAGTTTACCTAGGCATTGTGCTTTCATGAAAATCGGTCCCTGTCACCTGGCGAGGGTTCCTTGTCAGATGTTAAGTCTCATACATTCTACCACTTCCAGAATTGCTTTGATTTACATATAATCTAAAGCAGAGAAGTGAAATGTAATGACTATATTTTGTTGCTTGGTCCTTTGCGCATTTACGTTCTCATTTTCAAAACACCGGCTGTTATGGTTTAGAAGCTGTGATGCAAAAAAATGCGAAGATGCAGTGCTACAATTTATAAGATATTTTAAATTGCACCACTAATATCATAAATTGGACCGGTAGTAAAATGGAAGTTTGGAAGGAGTAATATTAGATGAAAATCATAAGGCGATAATGTTTATATGTTTATGTCATAGCTTGTAATACATATGGAAGTTTTGGCAATTTAAGTCTTGCTTGCAGAAGGAAAACTGGGCTTTCTTTAACACAATATATCATTTAAAACATCAACCACTTCTATTCACGTCTACATTCGCCACAAAAAAAAATCTTCTTTGCACTTATACCTTCATGTATTTGGTATGAAACCACACGCAGCATTTCAAACACTGAATCATATCTTCAATCTTCGTTTGTGCTGTTCCCGCCCATAAAATCCATTTTATCTTTATCTTTCAATCTTCGTTTCTTCAAATATAATGCTAGTTGAATTGAATTTTATTTAAGGTCTTTAGTCAACTTTGGCTCGGACCGAATGGATGATGATGACAGAATTGATGGAATGAAGAAAGTGGGAAGAAACGGTAGATTCATGAGAAAACCCATACAGACAGTGTTTGTGCACCACAAAGCCCACATGGAACGAACCGAAGACCCCACGCACCAGAGATGAGCGGTCTACGACTGTGCCACCGCGGCACCACGTAGTTGAGTTGTCGTTAGCAATTGTTGCAGTTTTCTTACCATTATCTTCTTTGGGTCTCTTGTTGTTGAAGGTGATACATTTTATACTTTATAAAACATGGCAATTTTGACTTTAACGCTGCTTTATGCCCCCCAAAGATAAGAAATGATTAAAAGATTACTGTTCAGTACTCATCCTATTAACATATGAGGTAAGAAATACGTATGTTAATTGCAACAAAATTCATACATACCAGTAAGTGTGTGGAGGCTTAGTTGTTCATTCAAAATTATTACTTCTTACGATAGGAAATTAAACAAACCATTCTTTGCGAGCTGTGTTATATCTACACTGACCATGTTTCGTGCAGGATTACAACATGTACTAATACACATTCCCTCCGGTTAGTAGCGCCACTATGCTAATAGTTTTCCCAGTACACAGCTAAATGCCAAGTGCCAAGTGGTACAATTTACATACCGGTACAAATTATGAGACTTTATCCTAAGTGCAAATTGCTGATGTGTCAAGATTCCAGAAAGCATTCCCCTGTATTGAGAAATCGGGGTCACAGATAATGGTAATATCGCGATTACATGAAAGAACGTGTTGTATAATGACTTGTAAATTTGTTGAGGTTGAGAATAGGAATCAATGGAACAGAGGAATTTATACCTGCCATGAAAAAGACTTTCATATATCTTTCCGCATATTTCTCGTGTATTATGGACACATTTGAGAGACAGACAAATATCTAAAAAAAATTCCAAAGCCCAGTTGCTGCTGTTTTGTTGCAAAACACAGGTATATACTTATCAGGAGAGTGTGATCAATAAATTGCATTTGTGAAGTAAATGCACAATACCCAGTGATCCGACAATGTGATTGACGTTGGTTTGCCTCTGGTTTGACCGTGAAAAACTTTGTTTTTTAATACTATACCTAGTAGTAATGCAAGCTGAACTAGCAACGTTGTAAAAAAAATGTGCAGTTCTTTTATTTTTTAAATTCTCTTCTACACCTGCTTTCTTCGTTATTCTATTTAGTTATATTTTTGATGATTTCGATAGGTGGATTAAGTGAATGTAGAATCCAGTGAAAACATAACAAAGAGATGACAGAGACAGGAAGTTTAGCATTTTGCTCGGGGATGCGATATCAACAAGTACCGACTTCGATCTTCCTGAGTAGTATGTGTGTCCCAGAAGACACAAGTTCCACTCGACTGTCTATAGTATGCACGTATAATCCATGGTTTCATTTGCATCAGAACTGAAACTGGGACACTTTTATAACCCGGTCTGACGCGAAGATAGGTGACCCGGAGACCCGGTCCGAAACTTGACCCGATCTGGGAAATATAATTAACTGGAAATTATAAAGAACAAAAATATTTCCAGGGGTGTGGTAGTCGTCTGGTCTGAGGTGTTAATCAATTTTCGCTCATCGGATTGCCGGATCGCAAAGTCAGTTTGGACCGGGTCATCGGATCAATTTAGTCATGTATGTCCGGGTCAGGCTGGGTTACTGGATCACCGAAAGTGGCACGGTTTTACCTCTAGTAGGATCCCCGCATTAGCCTGGCGTGAGTGGGAAAAGACTTGGGAGAACCTAAGCCAAGGAATTCGGTTATTGGATTCGAACCAAGATGTTCCGCATGCCATGTCAACGCCCTACCTACTGAGCTATGCGGCCACTGGAAATGAGTATATAACTGGAAATTCTCTTAAATTACTTTTTCATTAACTTGTGGAATAGGTTTTAGTTTGGGTAAACTTTTTATAAGAATCTGAGTCTGATGAATGGTGGTCGGTTATGATAAATATCGAATTCGTTGTTAGAAAACCACAAGCCCCTGTGTAATTGTCGTCTCATTGATCTAATAGACCGTGTTTCTTCGCTATTAAACAGTGCCTTAAGGAAAATGTCAACTTGGTATAAAAAGGCACATACATAGCGTAGATCTAAGTCATTTGCATTGCTCCCTGGTATTCCGTTCTATATTCACAAGGAACTTACCATTGTTGCGGGATCTGGTATAAATTATGGTTAAGAAAGGAAGAGACCATTTTCGATAGACAGGAAGGATTACAAAGCACTTTGTGTTGTGTTATTGAATTGGAAAACAGCCTGTGTGCAGACTAAGTAGGCATGAGCGTAAACTCATCTAGTACTTGATCTTTATGCGTCTTAATTTTGTACTGCAAAAACAGTACGGTACTTATGAATCGTACCTGTACCCCCTTTTTAGAGGCATTGACGGGCACAGAGATTTATATTTTACCATCGTTTTTGTTTCTATTAAAAATTGGGAGACAAAGAACCGCCCCTGAAAACCCAACCCTGGGTTCGTCACTGCCTCTCAGACATTGTGGGTATAAACTTAGCATTTTGTACCCACACCGACAAGATTTATAGGTACGCAACGTATCCATGACATGCACCCATGTATTAATGGGTACAGCAGAGGTTGTAAAAAAAGAAAGGTATTATGGGTACAGTGAAATCGTACCCAAGAAGGTACCCATTATATTAATAGAAAGGAAATGTTACTCATGAAAACATCGACCAACAGAGAATGTGTCTGATAAAGCTAAGTCGTCAGTTAGCTGGTACAACTGGTACACGTTTTTCATTTTTAATTACAACGTATTGCTCTTTTCTTTTCTCTTGAGTATATAAAGCAAAGTTTTGCCATGGAAACTATCAGTTCTCTGAACAGGACTATGAACAGGATTAATCCACGCGTGAATGGCATCTGCGTATGTGCAGTGTAACACGTGTAGTGTAATTGCAACTTAGAAACCACTGATTGCAAGCTTCGACCGTGGTTAAGTGGTTCATTGCACACCTGGCGGTTGTTCCGCGAGGTCATGCTTTTTCTAGCTCTTGAATATCAAGTGATTGGTGGTGTGTTGAGAGAAGTGGAAAGGAATTGGAGAGTAATAATACTTTAGATACATCGAGAACAGTAGTATACTATGGCAAGTAATGGAATACAACTAATTTCCAGAGTAAACACATTGCAGATAAATCTACATGGATTGCAAGTGAAACTTAGATTGGAAAATCTACATGACGCAATTAGACGTGATTTAGGTTTGGAACCCGATGAAATTTACAGTGTGGAACCCGATTATTACTACGAGAACGCATATGTAAAATGTGCTAATCGTATCATAGTAGACCGAGCATTAGAGCGATGTAACGGTAATTTAGTATATTTTAGACTTTGAACGTATAAATTTGCCTGTGACGTCAGAAGCTCAGGAATCCATTGTGGTAGCTGCATAGATTTTACCATTGGAAATTGGGGAAGAAACAGTTAAACACAAATTTAGTGAATGTGGTAACGTGTGAAGAGTAACCAAGATATACTATCCAGTAAACGGGGACTTTTACTTTCCTGTGTACACTCGTACATTTTGATAAGGCCAAAAAGGTGTGCTACCATATTTAGCCACACAAAATGTTTTATTTCAGACGCGTGCACAAGGTCAGGTGGAAACTAAGGGACGAACTGCAGCGCCAGTACCAAAGGGACCAGCCTATATACAAGAGCAAAGACCAGAAGAAATGCCTTCCTTTAACATAGGCAATTATCCTCATTTTCCTCCCCCTATAGGGTGAATTTGCGACATTTTTTTAAGTTGCCAGGGGGAAACCCTGCTCAAGAAAAGGAAGAAGAAGGTGCGAACAGTTTACAGACAGCTGAACAGCTGGCAGGTGAGGTAAGTGAACAGTAACCAGAACCAACGGGTTTCAAAGTTAACTCCAGTAAGTTTATATACGGAATACATACAAGTGAGGTGACGGCCTTTAGTAGCTTCATGCAAGATGCGCTAGTTACAGGTGAAATTGCTACACTTAGTGATCTAAATGAGTTTCAGAATAAGGAAGCTGTTAAAAAAATAGGTGCCTTTTGCAAGTGCTCAGCAGGAAAGAGACGGGGAACAAAAAGAAGAAGGGGCAAGAAGTGATAATGTTCCAAGTTTTTTTACCTCATCAGAGGAAGAAAGTATGCCTAGTGGTGGGGGCAGTGGCAAACGCACTAAAAGTGTTTCGTCCAGAAAATTCATATAGTAAAAAGAATCCTCATAGAAATCGTTTTACGGGCATTAAAATGAGCTCCACGGGCAGAAAAAAGCAACGGTGGTCAATAAACGAGGCTCCAAACAGTACGTCGTCCTATGGACGAGCAAGAAGTTCAACATGGTGTGTATAGTGAGTAAAAGGAGTGTATGTACACATTCCTATCTTAATTATATTAACTCCTTAGTACCAGGTACGTATACAACCTTGTTGTTTTTCTATCGACTGTATGATATTGCAGAAGTTGGAAACCAATATGCTGCCAATATTAATTTTGGTTTTGTGGTTCATTAACATTTTCAGATCATCTCCTTTTGTTCACGAAAATAAAAAGTGATGTAGAAACACATTTAACAGCGTCCTCAACGTGGAGGTGTAATGAAACAGCGTGTTAAATCCCAGAGTATGTATTAATGGTTACCAATCTATGGAACTTGGCAGTAAAGAAGTTACAGCATAGGAACAATTTACAAAAGTGGTGGTGGCAATTTAAGAAAAAAGATTCAATTTGAAACAATACAGTTCTGTAAACATTTGAACTGACAAAATAAGCAACTACAACAACATTATTATTATTTATTAATGTTATATAATGGCATGGTTAAAACAGATGTTAGGTGGCTGTCTCACTTGAAACGAACCCGAAGCAATTTGCGGAGAATTTATACAAATAGTGTACAAGGTATAACGATAAGGTCCAAGTTAAAACAAGTAGATATTATGGAACAGTCTACATATTCACACACAATACAGGAGCGAAAGAGTGCTAAGACACAAATTATTAATTTATACACTGATGTCAGGGAGAAGACAGTGAGTGGTAGGATAATTTATAAAGTCATACTACATAATTATAAAGAATTTTATGAACGAAAAAGCCCAGAAAGGATTGTTATGCTACCACATTCCGATTCGCCGGAGTTCACAGATTTACAGCAGTTAGAACTAGCAAAACCCTCTGCAGAAGCAGAAATCATAGTAACATTACAGACCATGAATGAACATGCGTCACAAGGAATTGACGGTTTGGGTGTGCTTTGGTACAAAAATATTTATACATTTCTTAGCACCCATGTTGACGCGTTTGTTTAATCTATTTCTGCAGGGGAGACTAATAGAGGTTGACTTTGCGCAAGCAATAAAAATAATGATTCTCAGAAAAGGTAGATCTGTAAAGCAGGGTAATTTGCGACTAATTTCTTTATTAAATACAGATTTTAAATTTCTTACAAAACCTATGAGACGTATGCAACCTTTTATGCCAGACATAATGGATGAAAGTCAGGGTGATGTGGCAAATACAAAGCTATACATGTCCTTTTGGCCAATTTGCGGGAGATTATACAAGCTTATCAAGTTTACACGTAATTTCAAACTGTTTTCGACGGACTATCACAAGTCCTTTCCATCATTAATTTTACAATATTTGTTTCAACTACTCCAGTCATTAAAATTTCCTCAAAATTTAATTTACTTAGTGTCCAACCTGTATATGGTTCGTATCATCAGACCACAGGTTAATAAGAGCTTATTGAAGGAATTTAGAATGAAACGGGTCTTGAACCAAGGAGATGCTCTCTCTCCTTATTTATTTAATATTGCTTTATTGCCGTTGATGCTCGATATAAAGAGGCAATTGCAAGGTATTCAACTTAATCAATCTAGCCTCAAGGCAATAGTCTACGCGGATGATACTTTATGGCTTACTCAAGATAAATCTGAATTTCAAATGATTCATGGACGTTTACAAGTATTTTGTAAGACTTCAAATATTCGCATAAACCCATACAAAATGCAAATGATTGTGATGGATCAAACCACGAAACATAACTTCAGAGGGATTGGTGAAGTCAAAGACTCCTTAAATTTTGTATGATGGAATAACTATATACACAAAACTATTGCTCTAAATGCACAACACTTAACAGATTGTAGAAGGATTAAATAAAAATAAATTCTTTTTCTCTACAATATTAGCTAGAGCTAGATTAGTTCATGTGTACATTTTAAGTCAATGCAGACATATCGTCGGCCCCATCACAAAGTGTCGTATCTCAAAATTTGGTGGTATTTGTTTGGACCGTCAGAATATGTCATTTTGAGTATATTTTCTTGTCTCAAATCGACGTATCTCAATGACAAACTATTCAAAAGTTACTAACAAAAATAGGTTACAAGAACATTAACAAGTACATGGAGGTACCTTTCTTTTAATTGCTCCCCTCAAAAGTTTGAAAACATGAGATACGACACTTTGTATGGGTCCGACGATATATTACAATTACTTCCACTATTTGAGAAAACGTATGCTACTATAGATAGGCACATAGGTCGCTATTCATGCCATAATTATCTCATATGAGCACACTGGAGGACTGGCCAATTAGTAATTCAGCAAGGGGGACTACAATTAAAAGATATAAATTCAAGGAGTAACATTCCTTTTTCAAAGAGTAGTACAGTTTCTTTGTGTGCACGCAGATGAATATTCGACGCAAATGTTAACTGAAGTGCTACATAGAATTGAATTGATTTTGCCGTTACACATTAAAACATGAAGTGCCTTGTTGCCTTATCTAACGCCCACATGGACGCATATATGTTAAGCTTTAGTAGAACAGTTACAGTTAGACCAATGAACTGTTAAACAGTGTTACAAATATTTGACCACTAAGAATCCAGTACATATTCCATCGATTCAACATCAACAAAAGATTCCAGACTAAACTGGGCCATAATATAGCAGAACTTAACAGAATTAAGAAACATTCCACCCCTACATAATTTAACGTATCAAATTATTTATGATATTGAGCCAAGAATAAAGACTTTATTCTAAAGAGGCATAAGTCCATCGGAAAAATGCAAGCAATGTGGAGCAGAGGACACAGTAATACATATAATTATTCGATGTGGACAACCAAATCAGATTTGGTTACAATACCAAAACAATGAATCGTATATCGCATGGTAGTTTTGTTAATTATTCAAGTGCCTAAATTATCCGATTTCCAGAGTTCCAAGTCTTTCCCAAGGCTAAAAAGAGAATCATGTTTTGGTTAACCTTTCAGACAATATATGTAATACTAAATTATCAATATTTCACGGATGTCGAATATCTTGCTCAGTTTTTAGTAGAGCAGTATGAAAAATTATCTATAAGACATAAACAACGAGTTTTTGGTAACTTTAATCGAGCAATTTATGTTTAGGACATAAGTAATAGTTCATGTTTCATATAAAATGTTTATTATCAATTATGAGTATGCACGAATTGTTGCAAATTTTGTGCACAGAATTAGTTTATTAATTTTCAAAAATGTAATGCCTTACACAAATGAAAAAGTGGTCAAGACGTCAGCTTGTTGAGTGAAAGAATCCGGGTTCGAATCTCGGCCGGGGGTTAAGTGATTTTTTCGTATTTTCTTTCTTTCAAAATATATTTCTATCTGTTCATATTTGTTATTAATAATTGCTTTCTTGCATTTTTCGTAGGCGATCGTGGGTTAGTAGAGGTAAGGTGCGGTCATGTATCTTTACATACTTTCGTTTCTTTCTCTCGACAGTGTGGATTACTGGCGCGACCGAGACGTTAAAATTAGGAGGTTTTGTTCCTATGAAATATATTGGTACCCAAGAAAACAAAACCACATGGTAGCTTCTAACTTTTAGGTACTAAAAATCTGTTACAATTAATTGGGACAAAACGCCCGTTTTGCACCTTTGAATAGTGGGTACTGTTTGAGAAAATAATTAGGCAGAGACACAAGTTACACAGTACTCATCAAGAACTACCAACAATTCAGTATTTAAACAGCAGAATCATCCCTGTACTGTTTTACACAGTCAACTTTCCAAATTTTGTGCAAAAATTCAATCATAAATGCTACGAACCAGAAATATTCTTTTCATGGAATTTTAACACGCAATTTTGTGCTTCCAATTATTCATATATGAAAACAATATTTTAGCAATGAATGATAAAATGGGGTATAGGTATGGAATAATATCTATCAGGTGCACTGTACGAATCGTAATTTAAGAGGAGATTTAATGGTTATCGAAATGAGTTTCCATTTCGAAATTGTTTAAATTTACCTCCCTCTGTCCTACGTAATATGTATCGCTTGGGACATCCAGCCAACCGAAAGACTATATATGTGTATAGATTGTGTAAACGTACGTATTAAATTATTTCCCACGTATTGAAACCACACATGGAACTGGTTTCAATATGTATGACTATCAGATCCAACTCAAATAACTTCGTCCACGTTTAGTGTGGTTATTAGTCTGCAGAGACTTAATAGGAACACATACTCACTCACATTCACGCAGACCCATACACACATTACACATGTATGAATGTTTCATTATCTTCTGCATCGTTAATATGTGTTACGTACTCTGTAATATTTGCAAGAGAACGTTTCTCTCTCTGGAATTCGCAATGGGTTTTATAAATATCAGCAACACGCCTATTTAAAAAGTTTCCATTTTATCATTTGTTGAAGAAAGTAAACTTAAGAAGAGAAACTGATATTATTTCAAACGATTCAATATTCTAGCTCTTTTGAGATAACCTTCCCATGGAGAAAAGTCCCATTTCGAAGCCTTAGCGATATACAATGCTTTAAAAATCAAGTCGAGGTGCTGTTATCGAGTAAGATGAACCAGCCCTCGTGGTCCAGGCGGTAACGGAGCGACAGTGAGTAAGCACTAAGGTTCAAATCCCTCGGTGGACCATCCTGACTAAGATTTATTTTTTTCAATTTTACCAGCTGAATGCCTGAATCGCGACTTAAATATGGTTCTAGTCACTACTTTTCATATCCCTCCCTTACTCTATCCAGGTCTGACCCAAAAATGCTAAAATACCATAAATAAATTGAAAATAAAAATTCAGAATGAAGCTAGGAACTTCCTTTTGGAATACGAAATACGAGACCTTGCGCACGAGACTAGTTTTGGATACATAGTCTTTGCAATATGTTTTGTATATGCTAGAGGGTCACTCTGAAAGTTTTGAGAATGAAAGGGGAAAAATGAAACTTTTCCCCTTTCATTTTTCATATCTTTATATTTTTTCAAAGTATTATTCATCACACTCTGTGCAGCACCTCATCCACTCAAATCATCTTTGGGATATCGAACCGTCATACTTATTTGCTCATGGCAGAAATATGCTCCTTAAATGCAGCTGCTGCAGCTTCTGATAATTTAAATCGATGACGACGAATTCTTTTTTGTTTTCAAATTAGAGAAACGGAAAACTTTACTGCGGCCAGATCCGGGGCGTAGGCTGGATGCGCCAAAGTTTGAACTTATGACTAGGTTTAGAAAGACATTGATTTTCACGGCGGTGTGGGCAGAGGCGTTAGCGTAGTGGTGGAAGAGGGTTCCGCGAAGACCTGACTTTGGACCTTCTTCCTCAGCACTTCAAACACTTTGGACACAATGATATACGAGAAAGCTGGTATCATTCGATTCGTCTGTCACTAAATTTTACTGAAGGAACTGGGGAAAAACTTATTAGAAAAATCTACTCAGTACAAGAACAGGAGGATAACCGAGTAATATTTCCTTCAGAATCTTGGTCATTGTATGCCTATGGAAGAAGGTTATACGTTTTTTTGTGGTAGTCTTCCTAACCTTCGCACAAAACTTAATGTTCATCCGTTGTTTCACTTGCACATGCATTCCCACGAGAGGGAAAAATGCTCCAATGTGACAGTGTGCCACTATACGTCGCCCTGTCACCTAGCGGAATTTCGCTGAACCTCTTTCATGGCCACGGTGATACAAAACGCAACTGCTACAGAAATATAGACTCAGTCTTGGTACTTTTATGACAAAGGTTGTTGTATGAAAATACGTCGTAGCGGCGGCTATAACAAACAAAATCGAAAACCAATAAAGATTTGTTTAAAAAAAACAAAAACAAAAAATATTATGTTTATATTTTATTTATGTCGAGACAATGAAACTATAGAGAAACTAAAAATAATTATGATTTTTTCGTCGCTTTCATTATTTTAGTGGTGAGAATGGCGCTGGAATAAGAGCCTTGCTAACTGCTGAGGTCACATCTTTCCAAAAAGCTGAAAAGAAACAAAAAGAACTTTGTTAGAATTATGGGAAATACAAACACGCATAGCCAAGTACAAAAAAAAAAAAATCAAATTTATTTTAATTTTATTTTATATGGGTCGTTTCAGTGATTAGGGACTTCAACCCGTCATGATGATATAAGGGCAGCACAACACAAACATCCATACCTCAGGTGGGATTCGAACACGCAATGAACAAGTGCCATTTTGTCGTATAGTATTAGAGTTACGACAACTAAATTCGTTATTGTATTTTGTGTAATATTGCAGCACAGATTGATAAATCCCATGACCCCACTTACTATTTAAAAATTTTGAAGCATAGTCAAGATGGCGGTCACTCTCATCATACCATCCAGCATGTATCACCTCCTGACAAGTATTCATTAATGTCCATTTGCTTTCAATATATGTAACAGTTTATAAAATAAAAGACGTTTTCCGTACTCTGTATGGGATTTACTTGCTCTCTACGTTCCATCATTCTCGGGTTCCCCTGTCGTTATTTGCTGACGACAGCACCTATAATTTTGGCTGTGAAGGTTTACCTAGGCACTGTACCTACATACGAATTTTCATTAAAATCGGGCTCTGACACCTGGCGAGTGTTCCTTGTTACAGCGAAAAGAGGGACCACTCATTTAGAGCGGAATTTGCAATCGAAAAGAGTGGTTTTCAACAAAACGCTCTCTTTTTGAATGGAAAATATGCTCTTTCTAGACGGAATTCCGACGCTTTTGGATGTAATTTATTCTTCAAATTTGAAAGAACGATTTCTAGAACCTTTTTAGAGTATTTTATTTCTCAGCTATTTAAAGTGATTCACATTGCATCATGGGGACTATTCAAGCTTGTACTCCACCATTTGTTACTGCGAAGGTTATCAAAAAACGATGCCCTACTGTGAAATTTATCGCGCTGCGTTTAGTTAAAAATGACAACAGAAAACCTGGAAACTTTTCTCCTCAACAAAAATATACCAGAAGACGTCAGGAGTAGCGAGTAAGACATGTACCAAAAGTCTTTCAACGTTGTTCTCAAATACCTGACTAAACGAAAGTAACCATTTCGAAGGTGTACTCTCGGTGTTGGTCTGCTTGCTGAGGGGATAAGGCGTTGGATGGCTCACCGGAAGATACCGAGATCAAATGTTCTTACTGTTTTTCATTAGCAAGTATATTTCATTACTTTTCTTTGTTAATACTAGTCAATAAATGCTCCTTTTTGCATCATTTTACACATTCAATATTTCATTGTGTCGTTTTCGAGTTCAAAAGATGAAAACTTTATCTGAATAGATTACATTTCACCCAGAAACAAATATTTTGCTTACGTTCCCTTCGAAAAAAAAACTGCCATAGATCCCATCTTTTTTCAAGCGGAAATTTCTCATCTTTTCTCTGATGAAAATAGCTTCTATAAGAGGAAAATATCCTCTTTCCGCTCCCAAAAGTCCGCTAGAATCGAGCGGAATTTCACTCTTTGAATTTAGTGTGTAAGAAAGAAATCACATTATTGAAATTATGCTATGCTACACAGTGTGCGAATTAACCTTTCTTTTTGCCAATGGGGATAAAATATAACGCACTGCTTTCAACAGGCAACCTAGAGAGAGAGGAGACACATGCAGTCTCATTTCAGCAAGATGTCAAGAGATGTATCGGCGTCAATGTGCGTCAAAATGCTATAGTAATGTAGAAGATTTAAGAAGAAACGAATTATAGGTCTATGTTGTATTCATTCCAAAATCAGATACGCAAGGTACATACTTGCAGAGACTTGTAGAGAACCGAAAAACTCCAAAAGATACATTTTCCTATTGACTCAAACAGCAGCACTTAAACTGAGGATTTACATGTTAATATTCATACGTATAACTACATCATGTGTGCATACATTATATATATATATATATATATATATATATATATATATATATATATATGTATGTATATATACTGTATATGTTTCTTATCAAGTCTTTTTCTTCTATTAAAATGCTAAAAATGTATTCAAAATTTTCTTTCATTTACTGCGGAAACAAGACATGGACACTTTTTTCACGTCTATTATTTCAGTCTTTTACAAACTTTTTCGAATTTTAACTCGTTCGTATAATGTAGTACTTTTTACTCTATATGTTTCATAGGATTGTAGAGTGGCTGATACCATTATAAAACAGTTTTCTGTGATTTTCTCAAAATTGTTGTATCTAATGTGTCGTTTCCGCAATAAAGGATTCAATTGTTTTCTTCCACAAACACGAAATCTTACTAGGGTCAAACATGTTAAATTATATTGCAATATGTCATACTTCAGTCAGTAATTGTTCTCTGAATTCTTCTTTGTATTGTACCAAGAGAAGTTATATAACTTGTTTCGTTTAAGTAGCGTGTTTTCTCTTTTATAATTAAAACACGTTAACCTCTGATAAAATCCCTCCATACAAAACACTCACTCGCTATAACATTCCACCCAAGCTGTGACACCACATCTGTGACGTAAAAAGGTTAACCTCTATGCGGTCACCGTGATACGGTACAACTTTGTTTTCAGCTAAAACCACACCGCGAACAACTTGGGAGAGATGGAGTGAATCCCAAACAACTTTTCAACAAGATTCGAACCGCAGCTATACACATGCTCCTTTTTCCTCGCAGTAGTTTTCTCCCTAATAGCTGTTACGTCAGAAATCTTTAGCAGGGAGTTAAAATTCAGGATAGGATGTGTTAAGCATTACATTGCATCACGGAACTTTGTCTCCCAAAGCTCAGAAGGATTTCAGTATGTAGCCACAGGTAGCCAAACTGTAACGAACAAATTCATCTTACCAATAGCATAGTAAGAAAATCACTTGTTTAGTGCTAAGACCAAAGTTCTATAATATTTAACAAGGAAGAATTGCGAAATGTGAGTAAAAAGACTATTACCATTTAGTAGATTTATGAATGCTCATTCCAAGTCTACCGGCTGTGTGTTGGTGTGCACGGCTGCTTCTTCAAGACATGGCGGTGAAGAGTGGGTGTTCCCGCCTGGCTTACCGATTCTCACTGACGAATGTTATGTGTTGTAAACCGTCAGCAAATTCTCCGTCTTCTCCTTGTTCTCGAGTGTGACGTCAGAATACATTTCTAAATTGTGGGAGTTTGATCAAAAATACTAACGTTGGCGACTAACTAAAACAGATTTCAAAGAATGTTTTGTATTTGAGAGAAAACACTTTTACATTTCCGAGATCGGGCTTTTTATCTATTGATGGTGTATGAATAGTAAGTTGCATATGTTATTTTCTGTCCAGTGGAATACAATTCATCAGTTGTTCATTGATTTGAAGAAGGCATTTGACCCTAATAAAAATGTAAAACTATATAATATTCTGGTGCAATTTGGAATTATCAAAACACTTATTCAGCTAGTCAGGATATGTGGGGATTTCAACGCAAAAGTAAGCAGGAAAGAAAGTTTTAGACCTACTATAGGCAAATCAGATCTTCACAAAGAGAGCAACAAAAGTGGAGAAAGACTGATAACCTTCGTGATATCGAAAGATCTAATAGTAAAGAACACGTACTTAGAACAAAAAGATATGCCAAATGCACATGGGGATGTTCGGCTGGTAAAGCACACAACTAGATCGATCTCGTATTAGTAGATAAGATAAAGGCATACCAACATAATGGACGTTAGAATGTACAGAGGAGAGTATACGTGACACCGGTCATCAGTTAGTGACAAAAAATGTGAGGTAAAAAAGTTGTGCATTGTAAACATGGAAAGCAAAGGATCAAAATAACGGAAGTTTCGAAGTAAAACGATTAGATAACGACGTCGTAAAGGTAGATTGCCAAATCGAATAACCATTGAAGCTCCGCTAAAGTTCGTGCCAGCTGCCGCGAAATATGTTATAAATCTTAGTCGTCTTAAGTAATAATGAAGATAACATTAATAAGAAAAAGGAAACTGATGTGAATAAGATATGGAAAGCAATGCGGGGCACTGTCAAGGACACAGCAAAACAACGCGTAGGTGAGAGAAAATGATGGAAAAACAATCCTTGGTTTGATGAAGAATGTATTAAACTTCACGAGTAACGAAAACAGCCAAGGCAGCGATGGCTAAACATTAAAACCGAAGCAAATGCAAACCACTACAGTAACGCGAAACGTAACGCCGCACGCGAGTTTAGAAACATAAAGCGAAAATATTTAACGCAGACAATTTAGGAGTTAGAGGAAAACGGTGAGATAAGTATCATTAGAGATCTATGCAACGCGGTAAACTCTTTAAGAATAGGTTACCTACGAGGGCTAAGGATGATTAGAAACGAAACGTGGAAATTTTCAGGTGGATCCGACAAAAATTCTAGATGTATGAAAAATCTATCTCGACAAGCTTCTTAATGTACACAACGGAGAACAAAAGGAGGAATCTGAAATCCATACCGCAGAACCGTGGATACCCGAAGCAAGCGAAATGGAGGTCGTAATTCCGATAAAGAGATTTTATAGAATGACAAGAAATTGACAACATCCCAGCCGAATTAATTAAAGCGGGAGGAACAGCATTAGTGAAGGAACGGCATAAATTGATAAGTGCTATACTGAGAAAGCAGAAGCTTCCAAAAAAATGAAAACCCTCAGTAACAGTTCCGATTTATAGAAAAGGGATAAATTTGGCTGTAACAATTACTGCGGAATCTCGTTACTCCCAACAGGTTTAAAAGTATTGAGTAATATCCTGCTAACACGTCTAAGCGTATACATAGTTGAAATCAATTGAGATCACCACTAGTGATTTGAAGAAAAAAAATAGATATAAGTTGGATCAGATTTTTGTCTTGAAGCAAATATTAAAGAAGAAATTGGAATACAATGGGATGTTCCACCAGTTGTTCATAGATTTTAAGAAAGCATATGACTTTATCAAAACGGAAAAGTGTACAATATCTTGATACAATTCAGAATTAAAAAAAAAAAAAACTTGTTTAGGAATTTAGGATGTGTTTCAGCGACCCATAAGCAGAGTACAGGTAGGTAATAATATGTCAACTAGTTTTGAGATTCACAACGGATTGAAACAAGGTGATGCTTTGTCACCATTACTGTTTAACTTTGCTTTAGAATATGCGATTCAGAAAATAAAAGAGGACAGAAAGGAACTAACGCTGAATGGCTTGAGTCAACTGTTCGTGTACGCAGATGATGTGGATTTAATAGATGTACTACAAAGTAACACCGATGTCTTAGTAGAAGCGTGCGATGAGATAGATCTACAGGTTAACATGGAGAAAACAAATACATGATAACAATCCGAAACAGAGAGGATGATGTATATGGAGACATAACAATTAAAAATAAGAGCATAGATAAAGTAAATGAATTTATATAGGCCTACTTGGGAACATATTTAACAAACAAGAACGAGGTCACGGAAGGAATTAAAGGTCACCTAATATCAGACAACGGATATTTCTATTCAGTGCAGAAACTTCTAATCCCGCGATTAATATAAAGAAAGCTGAAGTCAAAAATACACAGAACGGTTATTCTGCCAGTAATATTTTACGGTTGTGAAAGTTGGAGTACGGCCCTAGGAGTTGAACATAAATTACGTGTTTGAAAATAATGTTTTGAGAAAGATATACGGACCAAAGCGGAACGAGATAAGCGTAGAATGGAGCAGACTGCATAATGAAGAACTCAACAGACTGCATGATTCACCCAACATTATGAGAATAATGAAGTCACGAACGTTAATTAAATCACGAGATGGGTTAACCATGTAGCTTAGATGAAAAAAAACAAAGATTTAATTCCATTGTGGTTAGTAAACCGCAGGGAAAGAGGCCGTAGGGTAGGCCGAGACATTGCTGGGATGGCAATATTAGAAGAGATATTCGAGATGGAAACTGCCTTGATGTTGCCCAGGATAGCATCCAATGGCGAAAGTTTGTTACTGAGGTGATGAACTTGCGAATTCCGTAAGCCTTAGAGCTAGTAAATTTATACATGCGAACGATGTGAAGATGACAAGAGAACAGCAAGTAGGAGGAGTGGTATTAACCGAGGATTACAAAATGTACTTTTGATACCAATGATTTAAGAACTGTCTGTTAGCAATTTATAGACGTTAGTGCTAAAATAAAAATAACAAATTGTTTTAGCATTGTTTTTCGTCCAAGGTTGAAGAGAAAAACTCTAAATGAAATTGTGAATTTGTTGGTAAGCAACAATGTAGAATTACGATTGTTCATTCAACATTTTGAAAGGGAAGAGAGATCTGTGGGTACGAGCGAGAGAAGCAGATGATACTGAATTATCCAATGGCATTCTCTTGTTTCTGTTGCTATAAATAATACAAACTATGAGTTGGTTTGTCATTTAACAACGACTTCCTATTCATATTTACATAGGTATGGAGGTGGTTTTGACATTTACATCATTTCTGTGAAAACTAATTGTATATATTGCATCAAGCGGCTTTACTTTTCTCCGCGTTAGTTGCTGTAAAGCACAATGAAATAGAGTTTATGTTTGGGCAAACAATTGTGATATTTAATATGTAAAGTCCAGTGAAAGAACGTTTTACCCATGTGTATGTTCAAACAATCGAATGTGCTTGTTGTACCAAAGATATACAGTGTGTCCCTGAAATAATGGGACAAACTTCGGAAGGTGATTATTCACATCAACATAAGAAAAATGTTCCTTTGAATAAATGTCGAGACATAGTTTCGGAACAACAGCCGCTAAACGTCACTGCAGCATCGTCAAAAATGACGTCATATCTCGACAAATAATGACGTAAACAATATCGTCCTATCAACTCAGATTTAAAGTAGTACCTTATATACTACGCAAGGTACGTTTATGATTGGCGAATACAGCATAAATGGGATTTCTATTATTGCCCTATTAAACCATTAAATTCCTTGACAATAATATTGTTACGTTGCGAAACCTGTCTCTGAATTAAAAACATTACTTAAATAAATGTAACGGGTACTACTTCGATAGTAATTTGGTAAACGGACATCGCCTACATGATTGTGTCGAGATATGACTTATATGTAGCAATGTCGCTATAAATTTGAGCGCTTGTATGCCTCGAAATTTCTTCAAATGATTTTTTTCATTTTGATATTAAGAAGCACCTCCTGAAGTTTGCGTCATTATTCAGGGACACAAAATATATATATATATATATATATATCCCAACACGTCTGGTCAGCGTGGGAGCAGGAGACAACCTCCTCCCTCCGGGAGAGGCCTCATCCAGTAGTGGATTGAATATGGCTGTGTATTATTATTATTATTATTATATATATATAATGCAAAAACACACATCGGACAAAATACTTCCGAAAAATATATAATATTTTTTTTTAGCGAAGCGCCCCCATAATGAATATCCTTCTTTTTGTTTTTCACTTTGTCTCTGATGTAACGCAGAACAAGGCAAATGCAGCAATGGTACCTTCAACTTAAGCTCTAGCAGACTCCTTTCTGCATCCTTTCCCCTATCCTAACACGTCGTAAGCCATAGCTGCTTAAAGGCCGTAAATAAATTAAATTCAATTGGAAATTCGAAACAAATGATGCTTCTGTTAGCCAGACACTATATGTTGAAGCAAATCTGAACTACCACAAACGATGAAGATATCGCAGGCTTGAAAGAAGTTCCACTATTGGTGGCTTTTATTTTATTTTATTTCCACCTATCATGCCTATCTCGTCAGGAATAAAGCTTTATGAAAACTGACTCAGTCCCTGTTCGGGCACCATATATGAAGAAAGAATATTATGTAAAGAGAACAGAGTGGTGAAGAGTGATGAGGTATATTAATGTGCTTTCTGTTCTGGGCCAGAAATAAATGCCATAAGGGAAAATGTTGACAATATCCCACGAATTTACTCTGATCCATCACATTTCACAAAAAAGAAAATAGTTTTTAACTCAAATGTGTTTGATTATCGCACGTATCCGATTGTCACATAAGTAATATCGTATGTGCCATGACCGCGTCAGTGACATCTGACGTAATAGTGATGTAGACGGCACGTGCCATAGTTGAGTCATATAGGGCAACGAGAATCTACTCACGTTTCGGGAGTGTGGTTTGTGTTTGATCACGGCAGTGTCGGAGGACTACATACGGTATGTCATGCTGTATGAACTTCACCAGGGACATCCAGTTAGTACAGCGGCACGAAACACCAATGCCGTATATGGTCAGGGTGTTGTGGATGTGCGAAAGTGCCAGAGGTGTTTCCAGGGGTTCCGATCTGGGGAAACCAGCCTCACCGATGAGTCACGAGAAGGGAGACCTGTGCAGCTGGACAACGATGATCTGTGAGCATGGGTGGAGGCAAATCCAATGCAAACTGTTGACAAACTAGCCAGCGAACTCCATGTCACCCATTCGACCGTTCATC
This sequence comes from Lepisma saccharinum, assembly GCA_022664845.1. NCBI lineage: Eukaryota > Metazoa > Arthropoda > Insecta > Zygentoma > Lepismatidae > Lepisma > Lepisma saccharinum. Next base: position 68,704 of record JAGDQP010000685.1, read on the forward strand.
GTCATCTAGAGGTTCTTCTGTACGTATCAAAACTCGGAAAATGGGTTCCCCATGCGCTAACGCCTCAACAGATACAGCAGGGAGCTGACATCTGCAGTTCCATGCTCACCCGCCATAGGCGTTAAACATTTTTGGACAGAACGGTGACAAGGGAAGAGACGTGTACCCTCTACCATAACATTACATGCAAACGGCAGTACGTACCTAAAGGATGGCCGCAGGAACTATGCCAAAACCGAATCTCCACCATTGCAAAGTGATGTTGAGTGTTTGGTGGGGTATCTGTGGGATAGTCTATTTTAAGCTCTTGTCACGTAACCAGACCATCAATGCAGATGACTACTGTCAGAAGCTTGAATACCTACGGACTGCATTATTGGAGTAACGTCCTGTTCTGGTTAATCGCAAGAGTTTGCTCATCCAAGCTGATGACGCGCACACACACACGGTAAAAAGGACTTGTAGTATGATCGAGGAATGTGTCTGGGAGAAACTCTCCCTCTCAGCGTTTTCACTACATCTTGCACCAACAGACTACTGTATTTTTCGCAGCCTGCAAAACCACCTTTCCGGGCAAACACTGCAAAATGAGAATGACGTGCAACAAACATTGACCCAGTTCTTTGCCTCCAAAATCGGTGATCTCTTTCAGCGAGGGGGTTCAACAACTGGTTGACAGTTGGCAGAGTGTTGTGGAGTCCGATGGAGACTCTTCTCCTGGCTAATTGTAGTGTTCCAGGTAAGTTATCGTTCTTTTCCTCACGATGTAAAAATATGACATTACTTATTGGATAAGCCGATAAAAAAAAATAGAATTTTTCCAAGTTCTGTGAGTTTCCAAGCGTACCGTGTACAAGTTCAGAGGAGACGATTCTTGTCACACTAGCTCCACAAGTTGGTAGGTAGACTGGTGTATCGATCATTGAAGTTTTGGGTTGCAGCTGACAGTAGTATGCTGTCATACCAAATGAGCGTTGAATGCAGTTTCTATTCAATTACAATTTTCTGTGGTGACATTTGTTGACGTAAAACATCATAAAACCTCAATTTATAGGTCAGTCCGGACTCTATGAATTGTAATTACATGATTTCTGAGAGTTTCTGTCGTCAACACAGATTGAATGCTGCAGGATGAAAAACCATTTCTTTCTTTCTGTCCACTCCCTGCCTTTCCTATGTTTGTTATGGAAACAAATGAAGTACAACATTCCTTTGTGAACAATAATGATGCTTTGTGTCTATCCAAGAGCGCATGCGTTCAATTAATTTGTGTGTTTCAACAATTCAATATGATTGTTATGTACGCAAAGGTAGAAATACCTAACAAAACAACTGAAAAACTCATGTAGTACTGTTACATAGACATAAAGTAGTAAGCGAAAGCAAAAATTCAACTTCGACTAATTAACTGCACAATAAGTTTCGTTTCGTAAACCAGTTTTCAGGTTTTCGTTGTTCCAGATAGTCTTTGCATTTCATGCTAAGTTCAAAATATTTGGTAAGGTTGTCCGATTATGTGATTGTTATGTTAATAAAAAATACTTTTAACCGACTTCAAATAGCATAGAGAGGTTTTCGAATAGATCCATATGAATGATTTCAGGTCCCTTGATTGCGTAGCTAACAAAATAGACTTTATAATGCTGCTTACTCCATCTGTCCGTGTCGAAACAAATAAGTGTCATGGGCCACAAGGTTAACAGATGTGGTTAAGGTGTCAATGGAAAGGCCCTGGGTAGGCTAGCTCTTAACCGACGGATCAACCTTGATTAATTCTTCGGGTCAGTGTTACAAAGCTAATTTTTAATTCCTTTTCAACATTCTTCAATTCGTGGTATCTATCTGCACCACAATTAGCGTAAACATTATTTGACACAATATTAAAGTGCTGTGGGAGTTCCCGTTCGTAAGCACAATAACTATCAGCGTTGCCAACTAATTTCAAGACAAATCAAATTGCTCGTATACCGTTCTACGTATCCGCATCAAGCTTGCCATCAACATTATTCGACATAAGAGAAAAAATATTATGGGTGTTCCTATCCTTAAGAACCCAAGTTGTCAATGTTGCCAATCTATTGTGTAAAAATGAATGTTTGTTTGAGATCCTATCAAGGGATCCTCGGAACCTTCGCTGTTGTTAGTAGAATCGCAGAGCTCATTGTTTTATGTTTCTTATGAGTATAACTTTGCGCGGATGAACCGATCTTGTTTATGCTTTTCTAATTTCTTACATTTTGTTTCTTTGGCAATCTCGTTCTTCTATCTTTATAGGGAGAAAAATGGGAGCAGCAACAATATCAACTAACCTTTTTACTATAAGGTTTGGTCGGTACGTCCCTTGTAGATAATCAACCCAAAGTGCACAAAAGAAATGTTGTGTTGATTACATCCAAGGATAGTTTCACAACTGAATCTTTAGGTAGGCTTTACATGCACGCGTTCGTCATATGATTTGCTTCCCATTTTGCGTAGTAGCCAATAGAAGTAGATGCTTACGGATTTCTATTGGGTACTCATTGCAATCGCAAGCGAATAATGTGGCGAGCGCGTACGTGAAGAGGTGGCCTTCGTTGCTGCTTGGTTTGTTAAATGACTAAGAAAAAGCACTAAAATTACAGAAAACCTTTATTTTTCAAAATTAAAATAATAAATATCCTTCGAAAATGCATTGATAAACATACATAAGTTTACAGTAGAATGCAGAGACGAATACAATAAGAACGTAGGCTACTGAAGTCCGTATAGTACAAAATTACTACAATGAAACATTTTTAAAACAATGTCCACATTAGTATTCATATCAGAAGTGAAGGTAAAGAAAATCGTGAACATTTCTGAAGAAAATACTAGAAATCAGAGTACTACTACAATTTTAAATATCGATAAGTGCATATAAAAATGTCAGGCGGAAATATTGTAGTGTGACCAAACTGGAAAAAAGGGCTAATCGAGGCCAAAGAATTCAAATCTGAAGTCCGTTTCTACCTATCTGCTTTTCGTTTAGGTATTAGTGTCGTTTCCAGAGTGAGTACATATAATGCACAAACAAAGGTTGTGCCGTTACCAGACTCAAAACCGTTCAATTAATCAATGTTAAAAAAAACTTAAATTTGAAGAGGTCAGTTCCTCTCTCTCTACATTGGTTAAGACTCACATGAACCCTCAAAACGAAGAAAATTATAACCATATGAAAAAAAAAGCTTGTCAATTTTATCGACACCATATTAATAACGACTCGTTCAGGTGATCTCGAGAATTACAGACAAATGGGCATAACGAAAATAAAATAAGGCCCACTACTTTGAGGAATCTGCTGAAATATAGTAAAACACTGCGTGATCTTCTAACAACACAACGCAGCGCTTGTTGGACGAGTTCGCGCTTGACTCGCTTGTCCCACACACCAGTTAGCCCGTAGCTTTCCCGCCTAACGGTTTACAGATGAGTCCATCCACAAATTTTACATTTACCAATAATGAAAGTGGTTCTTTAATATATCTGGTATGTCCCGGTGTTTAAATAACTGAATTATTTCAAAATTATAGCTCAATGTGTGGCCTAAAGTTACCGGGGACGGGTTGGCGGGCGGGGACAGGTGAATCAAGCGCGAGATCAGTCGACAAGAACTACATTGCGTTGCTGAGAGATCATCCCATATAATAATTATTTCAGTAAAATGTAACATATGCAATAACCTTAAAACCCTTTTTAAAGACAAAGTGTCGATATGGCTGGCTAGGTAGTTAGAGATGCTTTCCCCTCTATCTATCATGTATAACATATCCATAAATACAATTACGTGTATTCCCTCTCCCCCTCCATTCACAATCCAGCATAATCGCTAATCTGCTTTATCATGGAGTCGACTTTAGTAAGGTTTGAAGTATTACTTACATACCTGGGACACGTTAATAAAGTAGGTACGTAACTTTTAGGGCAGATAGAGGCATTCAATCATATGCGATTGCAACTTAAGTGCACACTTACAAACAACTGAAAAATGCATTATCGCAATTGCGTTTTGCACTCTAGAAACAATTTTATTTATTAGTTTATTTACTGAGAGACAGTTGTGTTTACCGTTGTAGAGACTTCTAGCCCAGATATCAGAAACGATTAAACAAATCGAAGTACTTTTAGTGACCAAAGAAAAGTCATATTTAGGATTCAATTCGCGTACCAAAGCACTAAAAACTCTTTTCACTGTACTGCTCCGTCTAGCAAACACGTTCGACACCAAACAACACCCATCTCTTGATACTAATTTCAACTGAAAACAATACTCAGTATATCAGACTCTTATATGACGATTAGTTTGTGCGTCATGGGGGCTGCTCAGTAAAACCAGTTGTATTATTAGAACTTTACAAAGCTTCTCTCCGCCTACCATGTGGTTATACTAAATAGATAGCAGCGTCCGAAACATGCGATCATAGCTCTGCCATTTCTGAGCTCTTGCTTATTCCAATAAAAGCCTAAACAAACCTCTTTCCCAAAATCGCATCTCAAAGAAAAAAACTGTACGGCTGTAACTAGGTAGACTATGAAACTATAGACTATAGACTAGTCTAGAAACTATCCTATTTTTTCTTTGGCCGTGTGTGAGTCAAAGGAAGACCATTAGTGGCTACGATTAGAAGTTAAATGAGAAACTACTTACGCAAAGGTTGGTGTTTGTGGAAATATTCCCTTGCTTTCTCCGCCTCATCCAGATGGGAATGCCACCAGAGAACAACTAACGAACTTAAAGGTCCAAATTCCGTGCTGAATGCGCCAACAACTTGAGATGATGTTAAGTTTTTACTCGATTCAACAAGTGTTTGGCCATATCGATTCCATAAAAGCGGAGGTGTACTTAGCGTAAACTGTTGCAGTTCATAAACACCTGAAATGGTTTAATTTGAATGAGTGTTTTTACCTCAAACAACAGTAAAAGTGATCTCACATGGCATGAAACAGTATGTACTTTGACATACATATAAACAAATCTGAAGAATGTTTTCTTGTGAATACTCAGTGATTATTACTCAATTGGTAGTTTTGTTGTATTTAAAAGATCCTAGGCTCAAACCTAGAGGATTACGCAACACTTCTTCAACCCCTAGACGATGACCAACTTAAGTGAGGACTTCCAGAGTGTTTCCCTTGTCATACCTGGCTAATGCCATGATGATACATCTAGACTAGAGAACTTCTCATATCCTTCTCCCTTATTCTATCTCAGCTCAAAAGGAGAACGTTGATAAGGGATTCTAAAATGGAAAATTAGAAAATCTATGAAATATTCATAAAACCAAAAACAGTCTATAGAGAATCTCGAAAGAAAAATAAGAATATCTTGATATTTGCTATACGTAGACTACTTCTTAAAGCAGAAACATTCTAGAGAGATTCTAAAAAGAAAACTTAGAATATGTACAGTTGATATTCTAAACAGAAAAAATAAGATACAGAGACTATTATTAAAAAAGATTATTGTACAAGGAATCTAGAAAGAATAAAAGATAATAATAAATCTTTTAAAGACGTACTTTTCTTAAGCAATTCATACTAAAAAGTGTAAAAATAATTTTGTTTATGCATGACTGAAAACAAAAGCATGAAGCGCGCTCTGATATACAGCCACTTCTTGAATTGGCGCGCCCCTTGCTTTTCATTTTAGTTATGCATAAACAAAATTATTATTATTATTATTACTTCTTAGTACGAATTGCTTAAGAAAAATACATCTTTAAAAGTTTTTTTTTCTTTTAGTGTTTTATGACCCAAATCCTAAAGTGTTCTTCAACAAGTCAAACGACTGATCGCTGCAGGCTAGTATTTATTTTAGGAGAAAGAAGTCCATATTAAAAATATATATATATGCTTTTAAAATATATATATATATAAATATATTAAATTAACAATGGAATATTGTATTGTCACCCGACTTACGTAACTGTGCAAATTTTCGTCATTGTATGATGTCGGGAAATAACTTAAATTAACGTTGCAAGGTTTGAGGACACCACAAATCATCGTGAACTAAAGAAAAGAATGTAATATAAGAGGACTAACTAAACTGTGTTAGTTAAAAAATAGGTTGTATAGAGAGTCTAAGCAGTGAAATAAGAATATGTAATATTTGTTGCGTTCATTTACATTTACAGTGTATGAACAAGTCAAGCAATAAAGAATTAAAATTCAACAACAAGGTCTATGACAAGATTGCAAAATTCTTACACTGTACCCTTGATATGCACATCTATTTCCAGCTAAATATTATACACTCCACTCTAATTAGGCAACCCAATATTTTGTACACTATCATGCTACTTCCTCGCTGCCGAGTTTGCCAGTATAATTTTTATTTGTTTGGTGAATCGTTTTATATCCAAATTTCTGATATGTAACGGCAATAGGTTAAAGAATCTTATTCCGACCAGTTGATAGTTATTATATGATTTCACCAGTCTTATTTTGGGTGGGTGAATGTTGTTGCTGTTTCTAATTGGGTACTGATGCAATGAACCTCTTGTGCTAAAAGTGTCTATATTTTCAATTATATATTTCAAACAAGTGAAAACAAACAAGCAAGGGAGTGTTTTTTTTGTTTGTTTTTTGTTTTATTTCTATGAAGCTTGTTCTACACGAGACCCTATAATTCAGTCTCTTAATATATCTGATGGTCACTTTTTGGTATAAGAAGACCTGTTTCTCTTCGCAACAATTCCCCCAAAACATAACGCAAGATTCTCTATGATAGATTAGAATGAATAAGAGCGAAATGGGCATGCAAAAAATCCTTTTGCGGCAGCATATATTTTAATTTCCTGAGCAGAAAAATATTACTAGCGATTTTTTTACACACAATTTCCGTATGCGTAGACCATTCTAATCTAGTCTAAATTTATACCCAGTAATATGACACATTGTTTACTATTATTAATAGTTATGTTTCAATGAGAAATATAGCATTTCCGTTTTCGATTCATTAATCGTTAGACCGTTATTTTGGAACCAATCTTTGGTCTTCATGATATTAAGGATATTCTCTTTATCAATCATATTTATATCTGTACCAGAATTGATAAAAGATGTATCATCCGCAAATAATATTATTTTCAGGAGAACATGATCTGGTAAATCGTTAATATAAATTACAAACAGCAACGGACCCAGAATAGAACCTTGTGGAACTCCACGCTTCTTAATTTAGAGATTTTTATTACTAATTTTGACACATTGGAACCTATTTGAAATATAAGACTGTATGAGACGTATAATAATACGTAGACTTTATAGCGATTCTAAAAGGAAAATAAGAATAATTCGAGTATGTTACTTAGAAAGAAGAAAGTTCTATAAAAAATCTAAATACGGAAATAAGAATACGTAGGTTAAATGTAAACTAATACTTTAGATGAAATCTCTATTAAGATTCTAGAAAGGAAAATAAAAAACACGTAAAATATTACTTAAAAACATAAAGTAATAAAGATATTGTAAAATGGAAAATAAGAATACGTAGATTATTACTTTGAAGTAGAATTTTCAATGAATATTCTGAATAGGTTAAGTGGACTATTACTTAAAAGAAAGAATGTTAGATTCTAAAACCAAAAATAAAAAGACGTAAACTACTCCTTACAAAAGAGAACATTATGTAGAAATTGTGAAGAGGAAATAAACAATACATAAACCTTCTTAAAAAAAAAAAAAATCTGTAGGGACTGTAGAAAGAAAAATAAGAGTACGTACTTACGAAAGAGGACGGAACAAAAATAGAATTTCTATTAAAATATTGTTTTCATTTTGATTCAAACATTCAATCTACTAAACAAATAACATTGATTTTGTCTCTATATATTTTTTTACTCTTATAGTATTTAAAGAGCTGTTTTCTTGTTTAACCAGTGTACATTTTGTACTTTTCAATACTGATTTCGTGTATTTTGTCTTTCTTTTCAGGTAAAAAATAACTGATCATCTGAATACTGGATTGTGTCTAGGTGTAAGAAATGGAACCTAATGAGTAAGTTAAGAATTAAATTGAATTGAATTTTATTTAAGGCCTTTACGCAGCTTTAGCTCAGGTCACGAGTGAGTTAAGATTTAGAGATTCATATTAATTCCTGCATTCCTGCCAAAGCAGCCTAAAGGCCTTAAAGTAAATTTCAAACTCAAATTAAAAAGAAGTATCTCTATTTTAACTAGCTGTTTCCTAAAGTTCCGTAAACAAGTAAATTCAAAGATACGTTCGAGCACAGGACTGTAAACGTTTTCATAATGTAACATAAGGTGTCGATTTATAGATTATTCCAATATAAGTATAGCTAAACAGCTGCAATGATAGGGTATAATTGACCTTGTTTCTGAAAACAATTAAACGAAACTAATAGTAAAAATTGAAGCTTTCTTAATGTCGTGAAATATATACACTGAGAGAAATTTCTAGACTTTTTTTGCAATACTATTACAATCTAGACGTTGTGAAATTACGGAGAATGTTAAATTATATGATCAGTGTACGTACATTTTGTCCTTACTGTTCTGGATAAAAGTAATGAAGTCACTGATATTAATAGCAGTAATGAAGGGAGACCATCACATATCATGTTAAAAGCTCATGTGGCATGGACAAACGACTAGAAATACGTACTTCTCCAGAATAATAACAAAATGTAAGTAAACTGACCATATAATTTATCATTCTCCGTAACGTCACAACGTCTAGATTATAATAGTGTTGAAAAAAAGTCTAGAAATTTCTCTCAGTGTACAACAATATGAATTTAAAGTAAAATCAATTTAAAAGCTTGTTAAGTAATTGGGTGAAAAATCTTCTATTGTTGGCCAGCAACTCCGCGCCAGAAAATCACAGTGAACCTGAAATTATATAATATGCTTCCTTCGCCAAGTCAGGGAGGGATTTTCTATTCAGTCACAGACATAACTTTTAGAGATGGGAACATGGATCCGGACCCGCATATATTGAAATTCAAGACTTGTAACTGAGCGGTCGTAGCTCATTGGCTTAGTATTCGGGAGGTCCTGGGATTGATCCCAGCAGCTGGCCATCCTGATTGTGGGTTTGCCTCAGTCATATCAGGACAATGCTAAGACGGTACCTACAAAATAGACCCTGGCCGTCTACTTTCCAATATCCTTTCCCCCATCCTGTTCTGGCCTGAGCTTCAGATGCCTAAAGGTCTTAAAATAAAATTAAAACAAAAAATTCAAGACTTGTAAACGCTTTCATAACGTATCATTAGAACTCAAGTTTACGTAAAAGGTTCGATAATACGTTCAAATACAAGACTGTTAATGTCTTTGTAATGTAACACCAGATCTCGTGTTCGCATGAAGTGATGAAAAATACATTTAAATTTTTCATAGCATAACATTACAGAAAGTGTTCTCATAACGTTAAGTTCTTAGACGTTTGTTTTGATGGACTTGGAGGTTCTCCCATTCTATCGTTTCCTGTTAATTATACGATTATACAAACATATAGAGGGAAATTTTGTTCCACGATAAATAGCCAGTTGGCATGTCAACGACAGACAGAGTTATCGTTGAGCTGAACGTATTAGCTTCTGGGTTGTTTCAAAAACATTTTGAGACAATATGATGACCAGAAAGTACCTGGACACAACTAACAAGCAAGGTTTCCAAAGACCAAGGTTCTAAAAATCCACACCTGGATTTGCTTGAAACTCCTGCAGTGGATAAAGGAACGAAAAGTAAGATATACGTATGTCTTACTGTTCGTTCCTTTATTAACTGCAAAAGTTTCAAGGAAATCCGCAGTTTGCGTTGGTAGTTATGGCCTTGCTAAAAGGTGTCGTATTGCCCTATGTTCGCACTTTAGGTGGGCGTTTGCCCTCTTTAACCCCCACGTTGGCCGGTATAAAAAAATACGTATGTCTTACTTTCCGTTCCTTTATCGACTGCAGGAGTTTCAAGCAAATCCGGGTGTGACATTTGGGAAACCTTCCTTGTAAGAAGTTAAGTTAGTTATAGATTGATGGTCAAATCGTATTCACTATGAGAATGGTCAACTAGATACTCACTGGAAAACCTACTTGTAGCATTACTTGCGGCTACGTTTGAATAATCCATGAAAACAAAGAAAGAAGCTCAAGAGGCTATGTTCTTTGACTCTCCTAAACGCAGAAAAAAAAATCAACTTTGACCACTTACTCATGCCTTTCTCTGGCATGGTCTAAAGTTACCCAAGGGTCATAAATAAATTCAAAATCCATGTCTTTCTTGCGACCCATTATCCAGGTACAGAACGAATTACCTGTACGTGGCACACCATTCTTCAGGTAATACTACTGTCCACATAACATACGACAATATTTGCAGGACGGTATAGTATAGGCGTGACCTTTTTGGTACTACTATCTCTCATGGAGGAACAGGAATATGTTATGTCCACTCAGCTTAAATTCCTGTTAACAGCGACCATACCTTGTATATATAAGCAAATCTTTGTGTTGTCTGCTTGAAATACATGTTGATCAAGTAGCTATAATTAACCTCATCATGAGTTATCTGAAAGTTAATCTTTGGAGTTAAGAGTGTAAAGAGTAATGATAAAGATTAAGCGACTTCTTTATCTTATCCTGTTTCTTTTAATGCATAGCAGGATGCAAAAATCTTACAGTGAAGTATCCAGTTCTGTGAACATTCCTTATCTGTTTACTTCCATGTATGAAATGATATGGAGTTTATCAGTTGTGGAGCTGATTACGTACGTTCAATGTTGTAATGTATGTAATTTTTCTTTTCCATTACCTTACGAGAAGGAAGTCACGCTTTCCAACTTAGCATGGTAAAATACGTAGTCACATGAAACGAGCACATTGTTTATTTAACCTTTGTCCATATATAGCCAGACAAACAGCTGAGGGATGTCTGAAGGATGATGAGCACTCTTTTGTGAGCAAGGAAAAAAGCGGCCAGTCTTTGTTTGTGTACGATAACGGCATTAGTCCGGTTAAAATTTACGGAAACTGAAAAATCTCAATCGGCATAGCCAGCAGAAGAAATCGAACGTGCCTGCCTTCCTAGTGCCAATCCGAAGACCGAACTATTACTAGATCACGGAATTGAGTATATCGGAAAGAGAACACATAATTTAGGTTTTGATTTAAACAGAAAAATCTGTAGGCTGTCGTTCTAACGCATAATTCTCAAGTATTGTAACTCTCAAGACAAGGACTTGCTGAGGTTGGCGACCCATTGATACTGTTTAGAGTATCATCGCAATCCAATTCTAAAATAGAAAAGGTGCCATTACAAACGTTGATTCTCTGGCCTTCAATACATCAAATCGATTCTCATGATCAAATGCATCATCGTTCCATAATCTTAAATAATTTCATAATCACAAATGTTCTTATCAAAGATGATTACACTTGCTATTACCTATGGAACTCAACATCATTTAGCAAAGAAAGTAGGATTGTATATATATTTGTTTCGATAATACCTATTATCTCTCAAACCTGCCTATCTCAGTAACGAACTGTGAAGTCAACGGAATGGAGGTATTGGAACGAAGACAACTAGTGTTTATACTATCAACTAAAGTCAAACGTGAAGAGTATAGTACAGCTAACTAATTTAATCTTTATACAAATAAAAATGTCTTACCATCGTTCTTAGGAGGTGTCAATTCAGTATCAGGTATCAGTCTCATTGTGAGATTTTCCATATGAGAGAGCATCGGAAAGACTTGCTTTGTGACCTCTTGCCAGTCAATGTCATTGGCAAGTGAACGCCTTGCAGAAGTTCGGTGTTCCAAAGAGTCTACAAAGGAAATAAATGTTATTTAGATAAAGCATAAAGAAGAAATACAATTGTGAGATATTTTAACCGACAATAGAAAGTTTTGTAAAGAAAACTAACTGCGTTTTACACACTTCTGTGTAACAGTGTGGCCAAGCCCTGTAACGACAGTTCGAAATATGTTGATCATGACGGTTGTATGGGTAAACTAAACATGGCCACTATAAACGACACTTTCAAGGTAACTTTTCATTATTGGATCAGTCTTTTAAGTATTTTGATAGCGTTACGTTTATAGAAGTCTCACTAACGTTCTGTCGGCTAACAGTGACATTTTGGCCTTTGCTTTCTGGGCTCTTGGTCTCTTGGCTGTCAACCTTTTTGTCATTGAGATTTTTTGTTCATGCATATTTTGGTCTGCGATTGTCTTGACTGTCGACCTGTTAGTCGTCGATCCTTTACCATCGCCCCTTTAGGTGTCGAGATTATATCTGTACACCTAAGTAACTACAATAAAGTTGTAGCGGCAATTTAGTTATTTTAGCGGCAATGATCCAATACGACTGTGTTTGTTCTGAAACGTCACAAGAAAACCAACAAAATATGTCGCTAAGTACGTAATAGGAACTAAACATGTAAAATTAAATATCTCAATCTATTTTAACACTTATGTAATTAGCGCTTCATTTCACAAGTCAACTAAAATTGTGTTAATAAAAGAAATTGCACTATTCTTGTAAAGTAATATGCTTTCGTTCATCTTCGAAAGTTATGAAACAAACGCCTCCCGGTTAAATATCATAGGGTTAGTGGTAAAAGTATCAAAACTCGATTTATGTCGAAAACTGGGACTACACACCTAAGATACTCAAAAACAAATAATCTATGACTTGTAAAACTGTCCAAGTGTTACTTGTAACATCTCTGTTGGAAATTACAAAAACAAATGAAATGATTAAGTCCGAGAGTCCTTCATTCAAATAAGCGAAACGGTCTAATTGGCCCTGGTTATTGTTACCCGTTTACAAACGTCTCTGAGTAGCTCTGAGTTGGTCTTCTGACGAAGGTGCATGATAACTGCAGTCATAAAATGAAAACTGCAGAAGTGAATTGATTCGCACTTTGACTGTAAGAATCGCTATGGATGCAATTTTAGTGGAAAATCTTTTAGACGATGTACTTGCCCAGTACAAGAAGTCCAGAAAAACGAAGTGAACGATATTTTTCATCTTACATTGCGTAGTTATGGATCTTATTTAATCAAGACTTCGTGCTACAAAATAAAATGTGTAATTGAGATGATGGAGGGCGTTTGTTATTAAAATCTTTACTACGTTTCTGGTCCGATGATAACTAATGTTTGTGTATTGGTAGTAGTTTGGTGGACAAGGTTTATAAATTAACGAAACGTTCTATGACTTTCATGGGAACAGTACTAAAAGAAAAACGAATTTTCATGAATGACGAAAGAACGGCTGAAACTATTACACCGGAACTCCGTATTCTGATAGAGTGAATAAGCCTTTAGCTGCGCCATAACTTCCCCATTATCACCGTTTCCATGGTAACAAGACTGACTAATATTCCCGCTTCATGTGAAAGCGTTTAGACTAATTTACTTCAAACTTATTTATCGGAATATTACGGAATGTAATCAAACTATCAAAAAACATATCACGTGACACAGGTTGCCGTCATCATCTTGGCATATACTTAGATTTCAATGTCTCCCGTTTCACTGGGAGTATCGAGCTGAAATAATGTCTCCGTGAGAATGCCACAGATAACTTAAAATTACAATTACGAAAGTAATAGGGTGACGTAACACAATTTCTAATCACCAAGTTTAGCATTACGCATAATGTGCATAATTCACATGTAAACAACATAGAAAAAATGGCATAGGTAAAATTCATTTGGCTTATTTAGAGATGAGGTACATGAAACATTACTTCAGATTCGTGTTTCCTATATCGAGATCGAGAAAAAAAAAACACGTTGCGCCGGAATGATCAAACGAAATGATCCCATGGCGCTTTTTTTTAAAAAATGAAATTATGCTAAAGACGTAGAATAAACGGTGTTTGGCTCAGAGTGGAAGCCCAAAATTAACAGTTATCACAGAATAGCACAAATATGTGACGTCACTTAGTTACAGCGGCCATTTAAAAAAAAACTCTTTAGTTTTTAATATCTCGCCTCCTAATTCTTATATAAAGATGGAATAAATTATATCTTGGTCAGGATTGTATCTGAAAGTAGAAAGTCCAATAAGAATAACAAAAATATGTGACGTCACAAAGTACAAGCCGCCATCTTGTGAAATAATTAAATTTGAATATCTTGCATTGTAGTAGTAGTATCGAGATGGAATAAAGAAATATAGCTCAGGATGGACCTTATCGACCTATGTTAATAAAGAAAACGTATGACGTCACATACTTTCTGCAAACTATCTTGAAAATTATTTGCATTTGAATATTTTGGAATCTACTGGTCGTATCAATATAAAATATACGATGTCTTGCTCATAATTATATCCGAAAAACGTAATTCCAATCAGAAAGGAACGTAAAGTCACAAAGTACACGCCGCCATCTTGGGAAATAATTAAATGTCAATAATTAAGATTCTAATAGGGATATCGATGTGGAGTAAACGCTCTGTAGTTCAGGTAATCAAACCTCACGTGCTTAATGAAACATAAGAGGTCTTGGGAGGTAAAGCGCCCCCTGTCTCCTGCTCTGAAATTATATTTTAACACGAGTAACGAACTTCTTAGACTTGTAGTTTCCTTCATTCACCGTACTCCTAACCTGTTTACTTCGATATAAAGTACCCTGACCCAAATTAATTTGTGTCTGCGACGAAATTCTTACTTTCGGCTAAATAATGTTTCGCACTATGAACGTCCACATTTTGTAGACATTGCCAAAGATGAATGCGCGCTAGTATTGGTAAACGTTTTGCCTAGACTTGCCAGTCGATTCATATGTATTTTAGGAAACATTATGTGACCAATGCAATTATACGATGATCGATCAAAATCGTATTTAATATCGACCATGAAACGCTGCGTTCTGCTATGTGACGTCTAGATGAGTTTCAAGCTTTAGTGTGCTTAAGGTCAGCGTGGTGTCCTAAAGTTGTGGAGTTTTCGTGGAGAAATTTACCTGTAGTTACGTGAAGAAATAGGGATAATTTTGATAGTACGCGACGAGGATTGATGTCCTGTTTCAAGGTGGCGTTGATTTGGTTGTAAGTCTGCCTACAGCAAATGATTTAGTCGAAGTCTTACCTATGGCCATTGGTATTTAGTAATGTCTAGAATTAGCAGTGGTTTTATGTTTAGTGCAGACGGACCTAGCGTTTCCAGATGTTTCTGCTACAGTTGTTACGATCTGTCAGCTCTACTTTAGATAGAGCCCAGTTGAACCAATCACTGTTTCATTATATTGCAATGGGAACAGCTTCTCAGATAGTATAATGGAAGTTCATTGGATTGGTCCTTAAGGATCCACGCATGTATAGCCACGGAAAAGGTATTCCGAGAACGTTCTGTTTTATTACTTAGTTAACTCATATTTATGGATCAAAACGGTGATCGATGATGGTTAACACCGTCACATATCATCAATCACACATATGAGAGGTTAGGTATGTATAACTGTCGGTTTAGTCCATAAATGTCCGTTAAAGATATAACGTTCCCGCAATACTTTTTATGTAGCTGTACATTTCCAGCAGCTATCGTTAAGCATTTGCATACGGACGGAAATATCCCACACATACATAACCACTGTTTCGTCTTAATATTGTACTGTTTGTTTGTGTGACCTAAATTAGGTGCCAAGTAAAACATAAATTTCATTAATCCCACTTCTTGCCTGTTCCTGTTTTATTTTATATCTTCTAGGTAGGTAATTAATCTACAACCAAAAGCAAAACCGGCGAGCATAATTTAGTGTAGGATTAAAAGTGAATGGAAAGGATTTGTGGTATCTACATGTATATATGGTGTTGGCTCTCGTATGTTTATGTGTATGTGTGTGAGAGTGTATGTTTGTGATAAATGAATTGCAGTGTTTGCTTACGTACGTATAAACTTCAAAGAACAAAAAGTTATCAAATGAATTGTATAGTGTGTTAACTGCAAAAGCCCTGCAGACTATGTGTGTTTAGTTCAATATGAAACAACAAATACTATTATCAGATTCTATTAGATCTCCCCCGTCCCTCCGCTCTTCTACTTTGTGTGTGTGTGTTTGTACTTAGTATTTGTGCCAATTGTATGCAAGTAAAACTTGATTAGAATTTAAATCAAACATCCGTGGTCTGGAGTATTTACCGTCGCAGACCTCAGAATGGCACGGGGTTAGCACGTAGATCCAAACCAATAAGGAAATGTACGCTTATTCAGGAGGGAATTTATTGTCAAGGAAAATATCCTTTGCTTTTATAGGTCTTACGTGTACCTTAATCTATGGTGTCGATGTAGGTATTACGTAATCATTCAAGCGGGATAGGGTTCAAGTTTTGTTTATTTTTCTGTTAATAGCAGAGGGGAATCAGAAAACTGGTTACATAAAATTTGTTTAAATACTATAATTATTGTAGAATTATAGATTTAAATAACTTTTTGACTGCGAAATAATGATGAGTAATTTGACAAATCGTACGTATACACAAGGGGAGGTAGTCGTATCCCTTGTAGCATAATTCAATGTTGGTTGGTCCCCCATTAGCCATGTATTGGCCCAATGTTTGTGCTAGTAGGGATATGATTACTTTTGCTTACAAAGAGAAATTGTTTCAAAATGACTGAAAATATATTTACACAATACTTAAACCTCGTTTATTGGATAGCAAAATATCACGAGACAACTTCCCTGCGTGTGGATTCATCACTGCTCGGAAGAGTGCTTGCCAAGAAATATCATCCGTCAGGTGTTTAACTGGTTTGGGCTATGATATCAGGTCATAACAATAAATTTAATAATAAATACATTTTCTAGCTGTATTTGTCAATTAGACATCAACAAAGAAATGAATAGAAATGCAATTCTTTGAAATTTAGTATCAAACTACGAACCAAATTCAAATTATTTTATCAGGCATACTGAAGCGTTATGGGTTAAACTCAAATTTTGTCTTTGTTTCATACTGTTTACTGGGAAAGTTGAAGGAAAGTTATCCAAAATCTTAATACAATTGTACCAACATTTGCCTAAATTTCCTGATTTTATATATTTAGTTAATTCATTGTGTACCGGAGAATCGGGTAAAGAAGATCAGGTAGGGTAAAGTAGATCATAACTAACTGCCTCTGATTTTGCACCCCAACAACCGGATGGTTCCATTAAAAAAATTTAGAACCTTAGTATCTTTGGTACTAAGGTACTAGCATACCTTCACGTAACAACTAGATGATAGGAGTGAAAACCATTTAGTTATGATCTACTTTACCCTACCTGATCGACTTTACCCGATTCTCCGGTACCCTCTAAACTCATCACAAGTCTGAAAAGTGATGTCTCTCCACGATCACAGTCTTCCGCGCAAACTATGAGAAAGATAGTGGATAGATGATATTTAAAGGCTGATACTAAGGAAATCTCTTAATAACCTGTCACCTTGAATCGTACTCCCAGTGCTGTTCTGAAACTGAGAGAAAAAACCGTCAAACAAGATCCTTGGTTGTTGTTTTCAAACCCGAGAGCTTCCGTTTGTAAGTAATGAACTATGAGAAAAGCAGTGTAGAGGATTATGTCTCCTATGCACTGAAAAGAATGCAGTAATTATTTCCTTGATTGATATGTTTCATTTTCATTATTACTTTGTAACAGCTGTCTCATTGGAAGCTACATGATGATCAATCTTGCAACATCTTGGAATATGAATCTTTTGCAGTTTTTTTCTAACCGGCGCTCTCTGACATTACACTTTCCTGTCTCGTTTTCAGTAGTCCGTCAAGGAGACTCTACGGAATAGATCCAGCGTTTGATGCCACAAGGCGAGCGTGACCTATCATATTAACCTCCTTCCTTCGCGGTCATATTTTCACTACCGGGTCAATTCCCAACAAAGAAATCTCTGATGTCATATATCAGGTAGTTGGAATGACGGATCTACTGACACAGGTCGACACAATTCAAAGGTTAGCTAAGCCTGTAGTGTAGTTACATTCATCCCATAGGGATTACTGGGGGAAAATCAAGAGCCCGTAGACTACAAAGATGTTTGATAACAAAGCAACAGTGCTTCCTTGACTTTGAGATATGAATAGTGTTGGAGGCACAAAATCTCATGACTCCTGGATAGATTCCTAAAATCCACAGCAATAAAAGTATACCGTGAATACTTGCTATAAGCGCATTATGGAGGACGGAGAAAAGTATGACTAAACGTGACAGCTGGTGTGTGTGTGTGTTCCGTACTTGGGATGGCCACTTCCGAAAAAAAACGTTTTCCGGTTTCCGGAAATAACGTTTACCGTTTTCTTGAAAAATTTCTCGTTTTTCGTTCTGAATTTTCCGGTTTCCGGAAAATGAATTTTCCTCTTTTCCGAAAAATATGGCACTTTCCCTTATTCCGCACTTTTCAAGATCACTGCCAAGCTGCTTTGGCACAAACCACTACATGTATCAAGGTCAAATAAATAACATTTCGAAAGCGTTTCAAATAAGACTATATGTTGTTCTTGCTTCCATGCCTCTGTTCAAGTAAATTGGTAGATTGACAGATCTTGGAATATCGGCAATGTATTGCCAAGTTAGATACGTCTCGGTCTCGTTTCTAGATGTTTCGGATAAGCGGGAAGGTTTCTGCTGTGGCAGAAACACAATTATGCTATTTAGCCAAAACATTAATAAAGAACTACTATTAAATATGTCCTGTTTATATTTTCTTAACCCTTCCTTGGTGACCATACTTGAGACTATGAAATAGCTATACATAGACACTGCTCAACAAGACAATGCTCCTTCCCATTCCCTTGACTTCTCTCCCGTGTATTGACCTTCTTACTCGTCGAGTACGAACTCCGTGAATAGGTTGTGATACACTGTGTAATTTATACTTTATCTGACACACATTTGACTTTTTATAGAATGTCTGGTAATGAATGAAAAATGTCACATTACATAATTTTACCTGGAAACGACAGAGATTCTTATAATATGCATTTTGTACAATGTCGGTTCCATACTCTACCGGTAACATTGGAAAATCATTACAATTATTTTACTGGATTGTTTTGAATTATTATTCATCTCAAACTAAATTAAATCAGCATGATACAGATATTGTTTTCAAAATAATTAACAGAGAAATGTAAAAAAAGCAGTTTTCACACTTAGAGCAAAGTCAGAATTAATAGAACGGTTTGAGAATGGAAAGTCAGTAAAGAAACTGTATAGTAGGAGGGGTATTCGGTATTGAGATTTTCATTCCGACCTTCTGTGTTTTACCGACAATTATCGACATACTGAAATACCGAAATATTGATATACCGAACAACATACCGGTCGTAGATGCAAAAATCAAGTATTCGAACTTCATTATTATGATACCAAGCAACCATACCTTAGAAGTAGAGCGTTGGAGTAGCATTCGGGAGGTCGTGGGTTCGATCCCAGCGACCGACTATCCTGACTGAGGTTCTTCCAGGTCTTTCCTCAGTCACACCAGGCAAATACTGGTATGGGACCTTCAACATAGGTCCTGGCCGACACCTTCCCGAATTCTTTCCCCTTCCCCATCCCGACCTGAGTTTAGATGCATAAAGGCCATATATAAACTTCAATTCGTTATTATGAAGCATCTGAAACTGCGATGGTAAATTATGAAAGGCCGTGTAACTATTTTCGTCCACAAAACAAACGGTGAAAATTCAGGAACAATGTATATTTTTAAGAATTCTTCTGTTGTACTGGTATTCTGTACAGAGTAAGCTTTTGTTACTGTACTATAACTCCTAATAGGGAGAGTATCGACCTCTATGTACCGTTTTTCCCGCCTACGAACAAGAAGGGAAAAACGCTGCATTGGATGGTTACCCAAACGTCATACACACTGTTGCCACATGTTATTTCCTCACTGGCGTGCGTTCCAGAACACCGTGAAGTAAAGTTTTTTTCCCTCTCCGCTTGCGTTGTGATTGACAAATGGTGTGTGACTGTGTTATGTGTTAGTCATAAGAAATAACTATGCGTATGAATATTTTAAAAGCGCATTCGAAAAGTAAATAGTGTGTATTCATGTTGTTCACTCTGCTGTGATTTATCTATGCTCCAAAGTGAACAAAAGAAGTAACGATACTGGTTTAAAATTCTATAAGAGAAGATGAATTTAAATCAGATTTTCATTAATTGAGGCGCATGCATGAACCAAAATCTTTGTGCTACGTTAAAAGATAACGAATACACTTTTGTTTGCGCATACGCCTCTACTCCGATCAAATGAAATGTATCTATGTAAATGTGATATAAACCCATAGAGTTCAAATCCTTTCAAACTGAAAATAAGCAAATGATTTTCACTGGGAGGACATTGGTTCCTTTTCTTCTTTTAACATAACAAATATCAGGGGGTTGCCTATGATATATTCAAAGAAAAATGCTAGCCCCCGAGGTCTAATTACTTCGTAAAGGAACTGGAGGAGTGCGACCATACAAAACAGGTATATTCCCCGTTTGTGTGCGGAAGTGTCCCTAGAATATTCCTTGTTTAGGGATTCTGCCAGTAACCCCTCCAAATTCTTGAGCACTCCTCCCCAACTTTAAAATGTTAATCTCTAAAAACCTATAGAAACCTTCAAAACTCTGCCTATCCCCAATTGTAGCTTTCCACCACCCAAACTAAAAACTCAGGCAGAATCCCTGTGTATAATACTATTTTTGTCTTATTGTTCAGAATGAGAGCATATTCGGAGACTATTCCTTTGAATATTCCAGCATATTCTACGAATGTCGAATGTTGTAATATGGAAGCCATATTCAATTCACTACTGGATGAGGCCTTTCCCGGAGGGAGGAGTTGGTATACTGCTCCTACGCTGACCAGACGTGTTGGGAGAGGAGAGCCGAAGCTCTCAACTGTGATCGCTGCTGTCTTTTATTCACAGCAGCTTCAGCATAGCCTAGTCGGTAGCGCGATCGACTTCAGTGCGAGCTTTCCCGGGTTCGATTTCCGGTGGGGGCTCAAAATTTCGGTGTGTGTGTCTGTGTACCCCGACCTTTCTGACAGCTTTTTCAAGTCTTAGCATGGATGCGGTTTTCGGTACAGGCTCTGGTAACTATCTTCCCCATTCCTTTCCTAGAAACGTGATTGCTGAATCCTGCCATCCCTCAGATGTATAACTTGTTGAAAAGCCCTTAGATGCTAGTAAATATTCAGATTCTTTAAGGACAGAGAATTTGTAAAAATAATAACAGACATATACCGTGACTCGTGCCCCCTAACCCTTCTTACAGTTCGTGACTGGCAGCGTGTCTTTTTGAAAGTGTTTCGCATCGGTCATAATTTTATGTGAAACCAAATTTGTCGAACACATTAGTTCATCACTGATTTTTCAATACGATGTTTGTTAGCTTTCAGAATTACATTGATCAACTTAAATATTTAAATGATTATCACGCCTTGTCTCGAAAACACGACTGATCATTTTCCCACACTCAAATAACAAAGGGGACAAGAGGGAGAGAGAGAGAGAGAGAGAGTTTTGTGTGTGAGTAGAGAGGAAAGTTGGCAACATGTAAGCGCCTTTCCATTCTCTCCGCCAGCCAAGCCTTACTTCCTTTCCTCTAAAGTTTCCATCCGGGTCTATTTTTTAATTTAAAAAAAAACTACGATTGTGCAATGCTTTATATTCTTTTATTTAAGATTCTGTGTCTTTCAGCAAATGTACGAACTAGTAAATTGCTTTCGAAGAGAAAATAGTGCATTTCAACGTCGCTCAAGCAATAACGTTTATTATTCTAAAAACATGATATTTTGAATTATCCGCATTTTCTATTATCTGTGCCGTTTTGCCCGTTGACCTACCGAACAGCCATGTCCCAAGCCTAGAGTGTTGGCTTAGCTTCTCCTGGAATTGCTTCTGGTTGCTTGGTCCTGAAATTGATCCCAGCAGCCGACCACCCTGACTGATGTTTTTTCCATGGGTTTTCCTCAGTCATACCATTGAATTGCTGGGATGGTACCTACAAAATAAACCCTGGCTGTATACCTTCCAACATTCTCCCCCACCCTCTTTTCCAAACTGAACCTAAGATGCCTAAAGGCCTTAAAATAAATTCAAATTCGTCCGGTGGTTAACCTAGATAGTAGTGTGTCTCTAATTTCTTGTTTGTAATCCATACAATTTAATTGGAGCAATATAATGTGTCTTGCATCTTCCATATATCAACAGGTGTTTGCTGATTCCGCTTAGGGATTCTGTGCAGGATAATGTACACAGCTTCTCAAAGGAATTCAGCTGAATACTGGAAATGACATCCCATGGACTTCTATTGTTAGCGCTTTGGAAATGCATCTGCAGAACCGTTATATCTTCGTTCCTCCTCTTTGTATTGCTATTCTTCAATTCTCCTTCTGTCGTTGCTATGTTACTCCAATTTCGGGTGTCTTTTTTCTCTTTTGTCTTCCGTCAATTCTATTTCTCTATTCATGTTTTTACATCGCTATCTGTTTCGTTCTTCCTTTGTCTGTTTCATTGTCCTCTATCGTTATCTCTCTCCCTCTTTTACATTTCTCTCTCATTTACTGTCTCTGTCATTTTCACATTTTCATCAGTAGTTCAGTTACTGGCGAGACAAAGGAAAAGTTTCCAGACTTTGTCGTCATTTGGTTTCCTGCGAATTAGAATATACTGACGTTGCAGCTACGACAAAATCATGTTTTCCAGGAACCTTCCTTAACATGTAATAAGTTTCTTGCCAGCTCCCAATTGCATCTTTGGAATGCATTATTAGAGGTCATTCTGTGACCGTAGATTAGTTAAAATTGATATGCACTGCTGATCTTGCTGGGCAAGGTAATTCACTTTTTGTCCTATTTAGTGCCACAAAATTTCCTCTTTCCATCTCGACTCTCCGAGTGTAAATTTTACATAGATGTAGATCTAAAGTGAACAAAGGATGTTCCCAGAATTTATCCTCAAGTTATCTTTTTTCCAGTCTTGCGTAAAATGTCCTCATGCTTCGATTACATTCTCAAATTTACTTCGCAAAAAATCAACACATTTGTGTAGTTAGTCGTGCTAAATGCTACAAACCCATTATCTTAAGAGCAAAAATGTACAACAGTTCACTCAGACTTATTATGAACTCGTAAAATGAGAAGCAAACAAGTAAAAGCACACAAGACCATTTTTAGTTTTACAAAAAAAGTTTCATTCGTTTTAAGACCCCAATGAAGAGCTGCATCGAATAATACAAAGTAATTTTCTGATAGAAGTACTTACCCCATCGTAATGTATACTTCCTTAATAAAAGTACTTCGTATGATTCACTACAGCTCTCCACTAAGGTCTTAAAAAGAACAAAGCTTTTTTTTTTATCTAAAAATGGATTTGTGTGCTTTTGCCTGTTTGCTCCTTAATTTTGGCATAAGAAACTTCACGTGAAATCTTTTTATGTTATATTGTTATTAACATCCTAAACAAGCTAGATATCTTTGTAAGGATAAGCCGTACTATTTTAACAAAGTGGGGTCGGTATGAATTCTATCAATGAACTTGTGTGTGACTTGAAACTGGGACCACGTGTACAAAAAAAAGCCAGTATGCTATGCATTCCAACCACTGGGAATCCTTATGCTTATTCTGCTAAAATAAAGTGGCATTCCACAGAGCGTTTAGAACTTTCAGGAGAATGCAGCCTTCGTAAGATACATTCACGAATTGCCTGACAGATATTTGTGAAATATTGAACGAAATGCAAAGTTCTGATGGGCTCAAGGGGTATTGTACTCGTTTTAGCGACCCATAGCGGCAATTTATCTTCACAAATCAGGTACTCCACGATTACGGTTATTAAGCTTGGACACATTCAAACAAAAATCAACATTACTAATGAAGAAATGCTTTGAATTATGACACTAATGTTACCAATAACTTACTTATATTTATTTTTTCTTTCAATTAGAGCTTCAGAGTCGTAATGTTATCATCCATCTTCACGCACTTATCCATGATCATCAGTTCAGTGCTCCAATGTCCAAGAACATGATTAATCGCGCCTGGGAAAAACCTGCATTATCCGTTTACTGTGATTTCTTTGAGGCTGCCGCCGACAATATTATCTGGAAATCTGAAGATTCAAGTTGCTTAATTCCAACGGTACAAATGAATCATTCATCCAGTGTGCTTATTGTAGTGTATATCGTAACGTTCTGCTGGTTTCAGCGTGACGTTTAGGTAGAGTCAAATAGATACAAGGGATTTGTGGCTTTTGCCCATCACCAGTTTTATTGCAAAATAAATATAAGTCCAATAAGTTAATAAAAATAGCGTCCCTGTACCAGGGTATTTTATAGTAATTGATGAGTTATAGAATAACTCTTTATGGCTTCTTCTTCTTCTCGGGTGATACGCCTCGTAGAAGAGAGCTAGGATAGGTGTCGCACCAGCCCGACAGCTAACTGTGTGCGAAAGGGAGATACCAGCCCGATTGCTAACTGTATGTCTAAGGCTGTGCCAGCCCGACAGCTAACTGTATACAAGGTAGAGTTAGGTAGCACATCAGCCCAGCGAAAGGGAGAAGGTAGAGGAGAGAGATGATCACCCAGGCAAGTGATAAATTATACGGTTGCATCGGTGTTTTATGGCCCTTCTTTGGTGTGGCCATCCAAGGTCCTCATTCGATGACTGTGGCTCCTTCTGTTGATTCCCTGATGAAACTGGTGTCGCCATCTGCTTGTTTACATTACACAGTTTATTTACGTTGCATAACTTGTTCTGCACATATTTGTTATTCGTAGTACTCATGCTACTACAATGTTTACGCTGCGAGTAACAGACGACTTGTGCTGAAGCACGTGGAACATTACAATATTTGTCGCCTCTAAGGCAACAAAGATATACAAGTAACATTAACCAGCAAAAAAAAAAAAACAATCCAGGTAATCTAAAATAGATGTTATCCAAAATCGTCATATTTTGCATATACATGGGCATATTGGAGTCCAAGGTTCCTTTATACAAAATATGACAATTTTGTGTCCCATATATTTCGAGTTATATATACAAGATGATCTAGTATATTCTTCTCGCCAATGTCACTTAAATCTCTTGGCTTCTGTACTTCTCAATTATGCTTAAAAGATTGATTTATCAAGACTCATAAACATGTATGAGTACTGTCTTGGGCAGCTCAAAGTAATGCCATAAACACTGTGTGCGGCAGAACAGTGCGTTTTATTAAATATTTTACCAATATCCGTCAGGTACTTTGTAAATGGATGTTGAGCGAGTAGCATCCATTACGACCCTTGTTTTTTGATATTGCAATGAAATTAAAACATGAAAACAAATTGTAGTTCGAGAAAAAATTAGATTTTGATAACTTCGAGTGTGTTTGAGCGTAACAACCGTTATTCTGGAATACCTGATTTAGGAAGACTCATCAATAGATAAATTACCGCCTTGGGCCTCTAAAATTAGTACAATACACACTTTCAGGGTCAATCAGAACTTTGCATTTTGTTCAATATTAAAGAAACTATCTGTCAGACACTTCGCGAATGTTTCTTGTAAGGAGAAGACATACCACTGAATAGTGAATATACTAAAATTTTGCAGAATTTTCTTCAGTTTCCAGAGCAGGATAGCATCACACATAAGCCTTCTCCAGGATTTATTGTTTAGAAAGAATGTTCGTGAAGGGATATCATCCTTCTGTCTTATTACAACCTAAAACTATAGATGCAATCCATGTCTATGGCTTGCACTCTCAACGTTTTAGATTAGTTCTAAAAAGCAATAGCTAAGAAGAGCAAATGGTACTGATTATAGCATCATTTACGCTATCATAGAGTGAAGTCTTAAACTTTGTACCGGAACCGACATGTAAATTGTACCACTTGTGTACTCGTATTTGGCAAACCGTTTGCACACTGGCGTTACCAACTATAGACGGAATACGAGGAGTACGTGTTGTGGTCCTACACGGAACACCCTCACAAGGGGCAATAAGCAAGTCATGTGCCTAGTGTTGGCCAATGCTTATATTTTCTGACAGCCCTTGTGACGCTGAGTCAAAAAGTTAACCCTTTCAGTCACCTTGACCCAGTGAATTAAAACCTTCGTAATTCTTTTCAAGTTCTGTTTTAAATGCTGTCAGTCACTGTTCTTAATTCTCATAATTCACTGTTTTAGTGTGACACCCTTGCGACAACAATTGTATAGAATAGTAATTGTCGTGGCGAATACGTTGGAAGTGTTTTACAGTAAACCGTGAAATCGAAAAAATGGTAAATTAAAAACGCGTGGCGAGCTTTAAAATAAAAGAGAATTCAAACCTAGGCCCTATTATTATTATTTTTCGTATAAATTAGATACAAGACATAAAAAAGAAGCATTTAGTCTGCAACTGTGGCGTTGCAAGTGTTTCAAAGAATCGTGCTAAATATAGGACAGCACGACTGTAACTTGCTTGATTTTGGGTGAAATGCGAAAAAAATATATATGTGAACAAACCATTGTGTAACCTGTTTGGTGAATTTGTGTCACTTGTTGGAAGGATTGTATCTTTAGTTTAGAAATGGGCAATGTATAAATTAGGGCCACATAAGATTATTTAGTGGGATGTATTCAAGAAACTCATATTTTCACCCTGAATTCTGTTCACACACTACTTTTAAAGGATGATATTCCCTATTACGAGGGTCATTCAATAAGTAAAGATACAAATGGCGATAGTGTTAACATGGTTTACCATTTGAATCATATCATCTAATTATTTTTTCGACATCACCCCTGCTACAGTAATGCACTTGTCTCATTGCTTTACTGGCCTTTTTATACCGGCAGTAAAGAATTATTTGCCCTGTTGTTGGAGTCAATTTTGTACATTTGTTTTCATTTTATCGTTGCTTCGCAACTTGAAGTTACGTAATGAAATCGAGGCGGAGTACTTGAAACAGAGACCAAACAGCTATTGCGGATATTCCTAGAACTAGAGACATCTGTCACTACTTATTGAGTGACCCTCGCACTAACTATGAGAAAAAACTGGTAATAGTCCAATCATATTAGGGTTTTACCTGGAAAATTCCCTAAAAGGATTACTTCGCATATGTGTAGTAATTAAAAATCATAAAATTTGAGCTTAATCTACCTGTTATAAGTAATTTTCATGGTAAACTTCCAACAACTTAAAAAAAAGGATGATTTTTGAATTTACGTTTTTCTCGAAAACCGTAAGAGATAGGACAAAAGTTATAAGGATCGAAAATATATTTTTTTATGATCTTTAATTTTTATCTCTTTAATTTTTTTTCATATTTCTAACGGATACTAAGATATGATAAGAAAAGTGAAAATCAGTGGCCATTTTCCAAGATGGCGGCCGTAGCACAGTAAGAACGAATGTTGAATTCTGATATGTTTTTACTGAGTACTAGTGCTACACATGTGCGAAGTATCTCCTTTAATTTTATTTAGGGAATTATTTCCAGGTAGAGTTCTTTTGTTTTTACCTAATATGACTAGACTGTAATGGTAGTCACGATGTCCTATTTACAGTAGTCAACTTTCTTAATTTCGTGTGTTCTATGTTTAAATAACTCAAAATACGTTATATAACACATTTTAAATATGGTATCTCCTAGAACAACAATTCGTGACCGAAAGGGTTAATGAAACTATTGGCAACCCTTCAGCCATTTAGGAGCTGGTGTCACCAAAAGGTAACATTTTAGAGAAAACTCATGTTTTCAAAACGCTTTTTCGCAAGGGAGGGGTTGAATGTTAAAGCTGATTTTTTGTACACTAGTACATATCTAAGTATATTATAGGGATACAGAATAACGAAAGCTGATATATGGTTTCTTAATTTTTTTATGATTTTTTTTTAAATTTAAAAGCTCGTATTTTATGTATATTGGAGAAGGTTGAACGGAGTTTCAGAGTTGCAAAGTGGGAATAAATAATGCTCGTGTGTGCCCTGGTAACTATATTACTACCATAGTGTCAAAGAAATATCTGAATACGTAAAAAAAAGATAATACCTTTTATGCCATATGCCTATCACATCTTTTTTTTTACGTATCCACATCTTTCTTTGACACTCTGGTGGCAATATAACATATTTACCATAGCACGTGAGTGAGAGCATTATTCATCCCGAATTTGCAACACTGTAACTCCGTTCAAACTCAGATATCGAAGTTGAAATTTTTACCGTAATTTCTCCTTATATTTACTTTTTTTACTCATTGTAACAAGGGATGTCGGAAAATATAAACATTTGCCAACATTATGCACATCACTTGCCTATTGTCCCTTGTAAAGGATAGTCACTACTTTAAACTTCGTATTAATCACCCTTTCAAAATGTTATCTTTTTTTTATAAAATAACATTTGTGAAAACTATAAGCATAATTAAAAGAATCTATTAAAAAATAACACTATAATGGAACTTTTATAACTAGACGTAGCGTGTAAGACCATTACATTGTCTATTTATAGACCCCATATCTCGTCTAATTCTGTCCTCCTCTGGGGGCTCGAAAATCCATCACTAGTAGTACATCGCATGGCATGTTAGAGTAACCATAACACGATATCCGTGAACAAATTAATAATATATATAATATACAATAGCAGTTGTTTGTCAGGAAATAAAAGCTATGCTTGAGGGGGGAAAATACATCAATCATTTCTGTGGATAATCACATTGTTTCATTTTTTATTATGTAATTAGTTTCATGTCTTTGCATGATGCTGCAATTTTTTCTATAATCTCAGTTGCATGATTAATCATCTTATGATTATTCATTGTCTTTTGTTTTTATGGAGCATCCCAGTCAATGTAATGACGCATTGAAATGTGAATCTGGAATTTTGACGAAAGTCACGCTCGTACGCTTTATATAACATTACCTGTTAATAATTCAATGCTACGTCAAATTACAGACAGTACAGATAATCG
Organism: Lepisma saccharinum; assembly: GCA_022664845.1. NCBI lineage: Eukaryota > Metazoa > Arthropoda > Insecta > Zygentoma > Lepismatidae > Lepisma > Lepisma saccharinum. The sequence goes on from JAGDQP010000685.1 coordinate 97,642, forward strand.
TATTTGAAAGATAAAACTTTAGGCTTGAATTTATGCTGATTTTATTATATCATAACTATTCTCCTAGAAATTTCGTTCTTTTGCGAAAAAAGAAATTGTATGACAATCATGGGCGCCATTGGCTTGGTGCAAGAGATACCCTCCCAATAATTCTGAAGTGCGTGAGAAGGGGGATGTATTTTCCTGTCTGATTTACCATAAAAATCAAAACGAATTACTCTTGATTAACTTTAATGACCAATAAACCCAAGATGAGATATAACGGGAATAATTGTGTTTCTGTGCAATCTAACATACAAATCGAAGTGAGTCATTCTACGACAACCTGAAGAATCAGTCATTCAGATTGAGGGACACGAGGATTATTTTGTGTCCAATTTACCACAAAAGACCAAAACAATCCCATAAAATAAATTAGAAAACATACAACTCAGTTTTGGAGGAAATCTATAATTTCAAGATGGGGTACAAAGAAGTTCCTAACCAATTTAAGTAAAGAATCTTAGCGTCATCTTAAGGTGGGTATGGCCGATTTACACACCTTTATATCAAAATAGCCATAGTAAACATTTTTCATGTAAGGATGCGCAACATTTTTTCTCAACGCACCAGTAGAATTTATAAAAACGAAATTTAATATGGGGCGGAGTGACTTGGTATCAAGAGTACTTCCTTTGCAATCATGGGTTCTGAAATTGAATCTCTGCACTATTTCTAACATGTATTTTCTCTTATATTCTGAAGTCATTACAGGTACATTCCACAATGGGACCTTGAATGCAGGTTTGTTATCTTCCTTACTCCGTGGACTATGTATAAACGTATTGAGGAAACAGTCTGAAACACTGAGATGCTGATAATTCCATAACATCCAAGTTTAGAAAGGAAACACACTTTGTTTGGCGAGCTCTTACGATAAATATCACTAAACGATAAATGTCAGTTTTATTTAAGAGAAAGGAAAACGCTTTTCTTTCTTGATCTTGTTTTACAGAATAGTTTAGTCAATATTAATGGAAAAAAGCGTTGCTTCAAATGTTTTGCTGTTCACTTTTTCCATGCCATTACATTTGGCATTTCGAATTAGGACGCCGAAACTTGTGAAGCGACATCGTTAGTTTTTCCTGGTCTTCTGGAACAAAAAGACGGAATTAGCATGAACAGATGATGTCTGCCTACAAACATTCTTTTCAAAATGAATAAACTATCTTGTCATAAGTCTTGCGCAACAAAGAAATTAAGAATAAAAAAAAGAAAGACACTGCTCTAAACAGTGAGTTAAAACCATCTTTCTTCTGCGTCGTGGCTGCTTTCCAAGTTTTAGAACTTGGAGAATTGCTCAGATTTGTTTAAAGTTTCTTAGAAAGAGTGAAAGAAAAAGAGACAGAGAACATAACAGGAAAATCTTAACAGACAAATAGAGATCATCTTTAAGTTCAAGCTGTTATATTTATGTTAATTAATCTCACTATTGTACTACATGGTATCATATAATATTGCTCCGACCCAAGCCTGATACTGCTGTGCAATGAATTGTTTTAGGTGAACATCATATTTCTTTATTTTGTTTTAAATTATCTATTATACAGAGTGTTACAAAAATTATAGTGACAAACTTTACACAGGTGAATTCCTAAATTCGTGTCACTAAAACAAGGAAAAAATAATTATTATTTGCGCAACTCCTCTTCCTTTTTTAGATACAAGGTTTCCAACTTAGAGCCAAAGAAAATCAACTTCTTATAATGGCAAATTGAATTTGAATTTAATTTTTAATGCCTTTAGATTATAATGGTAAATAAAATTCATATTTCTCGGTAAATTATAAATGGCGCATATTAAAAAAAATCAAGTTTTTGAGAGTTAATTTGTATCAGTGTGGTAGATTTTTTAAAGTTACAATGTGATGTTATCAGTGTTGCCAACCTGTTATAATTTTTTTTATTTTTTTAAATGTCACTGCGTCGTTTTATTGGATATTTTGTATTATCTAGTATTGATGAACATCATATTTGAAACGTACAATACAGTGTTGCAAACTGTGAAAAGTACATGGGTTGAAAAGGTCAAATTAATAATAATTTTCAAAGTTTAAACTCGTATGTTATTCGAATCACCATTTGCAACAATGTGATAATTTAAGCAACTACTTGCAACAATTAGCAGACTGATAATAGATGTTAATTATGAAATTCTTGATAATGAAACGCTCTGGAAACTTCGCTCATGTAAATTGTATTCGGCCATGTAAATTCCAAGATTCAATATGGCACATTATTTCTCCACAGTGAGAACAAAAATCTTCACTGACTGAACCGGATTATCCCGTTTAGACTACTGACCTAAACGCTGTCAAGTAATTCTGAAACAAACTGAACAGATGAGTTATATTTAGGTCGATGCCTTCAATATTTGTAGTAGATTTAGGCAAATGTTGCAACGAAAAAATAATGTAACAGGAGATCCTTTACACAATTTATGGAATATTCAGCTCAGAGAGTGATTGTTGTGGTACAGCAGCGAGAGATGAGATCACGAAGAATTGATCTAAAAGAGTCCTCTCACAATTTGTGTCCAATTACTTTTTGGTAGATAGTGTACTTGCAAAGTCATACAGTCTACTTGAAACTGATTTCAGATTTACTGAACTAGAATTATCTCGATAATCCCAATATAAATGATCTGCGGTGTTGCCAAACTATTTACACTCACTCATACTCTCACGTGGAAAGCAAGGACCAGGAAAAGAAGAAATTCAGTTGCTATAGTCTAGCGGTTACAATAGCTAACTGCAAATAAACACTTGGGGGTTAGACGCAAGTTTCGCTTAAACCATCTGCCTTAATTGAGGTTGGAGGTTTCTCTCGGTTCAATCAGACGAATGAAAGAATGGTTCCTTCAATACAAGCCCTGGACGCTACCTTCCCTATTTCTTATACTGGAAGAGTTCTTTGCTGAGGTGTTCGTACAGGGTGTTCCCGAAAAACCTTCTCTATATCCATATGGCTATTATCAAGTTGTGAGATGTACCAGAAAGTAAACACCAGAACCCAAACAATCACGGGTCGTTTCGTTTGCAAGTCCATCCAACTAGACCAAGCTGCCAGTCACAAATAAAGACCAAAATAAAACAGTATAGAATGTCCGAAATGCATTTACCGAACTCCGAAGACATATTCAAAGTTAAACAAAAGATTTTCAACCAGGACTGAACGCCACGTTTTAATAACGATTCGATTTGGCATACAGGGAACAGAATTCTCATTGATTTCCTATTCTTGTGTCTAAAGTGCTCGCCATATGTTCTTTGACTCTCTTCCTTTCCGAGGGTGTCAAAGTTATTTGCAGTTTCAGGGGAAGCACGCCCCAAAGTGGTGAAAAAGAGTCATTTTTGTGCAAAAACTTCCAAGTGGTTCAAAGTGCCTATATTTCACGTGAAATCCTGTTTCTGGACTGTCGAATTCAATGAAATAATTATTAATTCAAAATTATTAAGCATTTTTGAAATCATGGCGTTTTAAATATAGTTTAGATGATGTTACTTGGTTTACTAATAGAAATCTGTTTTATTATTATTATTATTATTTTGTCCATCATTCAATACTCAAATATTATAATTGGGAGTTTGACATTTCTTCTTATTAATTACAAATATCGGTAAGCAGGATTCAAATAAAAGGAAGTTGTTAGAAGAAAATGTAATTTATTTTAAAAAATATATTAAATATGAAAACTACCGGTAAACAAAATTTATTTTTAAAAAAAACTAAATGAAATGAGTCGTTTACGTACGTGAAAAATGTAGAAAATACCTTCGATAAAACCTGTCGGTGGGGATATTTTTTGATCAAAGTGTAGCTGATTTACAACCTCTCATCACTGTTATACTGTACAAGCAGGTACCTATCCAGAATTTTTTTTTTTGGGTGGGGGGGGTCCAAGGACTTCCGGGGGTACAAGGTGTGTCTGGGCATGAAATGTATATTAAGTATGTATAATTACGCCTGAAGTTATACTTTTTTTTTTTAAACTCTGAGTTTGTGGGAGAGCACCCTTTAAATATGTCCCTGATCGACAAGTAACGAATCTGTGGGCACATATCAATCTGTAAGTGCAAATGGTATGTCATAATCATTGATTGCATTCTAGTGTAGACCTGCTTGTATTCCTCTCAACCAGACAATAACGATATGGAGGTACGAAGTTCTTTTTGAACACGCTGTATTAACTCGTCATTTTCTGTTTTGTGTAGCTTAAACCACCACCATTCTAATTCGGCAAAACAAATAACTTTAATATGTTTAAAGTTACGTAGCATTCTGTTCGAACTTTGAAATAATTCAGTTTCTAGGTGGTGAGACTTACGCAACTGGATGTGAATGTTCATATTTAAAATTCTTTACAGAGAAGAGACATGCCGGGCATCCTTCATGACAAAAGATTACAAACACAGGAAATGAATCGATGAATTCCCTTCACACGAGGTTCATCAATCACCATATTCTCATGTCACAGACTCACATGTTACCATACATTAATGATAATCCCTTTTGATCCATATGATGTAGGATCATAAAGACCTTCGTTTTACTTTTATCTTAATATGTCACCAACCTGAGTAAGTTTGATGAAACTATAATTGAACTATGCATGCATAGCTATTGTTCCTTGTTAATATGAAAGCGTATACCGTTATTTTGTATGTGTTTTGTGACACATACAATGTACATACACTCAGCGCCAAACGTTTGTACCCGACCGTAAAATGTCTGTTTTGAATAACTTTCAAACGGATAAATTGATTTAAGTACGCTTCAGAAAATTATATTCTCTTTAAGTTACAGGAAACAGTAATATTCATTTAGTTCTCTATATTATGGACAGAATTGTATACAGGGTGTCTTAGAAGTCCGCTTTCATCCAGAGGAACTCCAAAACTAATTAGTCAATTAAAATGGAACTCTCACTAACAAGGGATGTGCGTGACTTCGAACGCTCAGAACCGCACAAAAATGTGCTTACAATATAAATCTCTCATCTAAAAAACAGTGGTATGAGTCATTCGCATGCAAAACTGCGCCTCTTACCACGAGACATTTGAATGATCATCTATCCAAGGCTAAGACAGGAACTTTAGGAACGCGAAGAAACAAAATATCGATAGAAGAGGATCAAAAACACACATATTGCAATGTCGTGACCGATTGCTATATCTCCCTCTGCTTAAAATAATTACGCTATCTGAACAACAAACCTTTTCCACTGACCTAATAGTGTTGCCCCGCAACTTAGTCCTCAAAGTGCAGGTGTGGGATTTCAATGAAGTGGAAAAGCAAAGTGGAACAGAACAAAATGCACATCTGACTAAAGCCACTTTTTCACATTCAACAGCGCTTCTGCATTCAAGCAGTCCAATATTAAACGCCACACTAATTACATTTTCAAACGATGATATTGGTATGTCAACGTCATAATCTGACCTTTGCCAAGCATATTGAAACATAGGCTTGTACTTCGGTGCAGAAAGTTGATTGTATAGGACAGAGTGAAGTCTGATGATGAAATAACGATCGTGTAAGTTTACTTGTGTTTTTCACATTGTAGTCTTACAAAATCAACGATCTTCCTCACGTAGAGCTTATATTGCCGAAAGAAGTACACATCAAGAGGTTGGCAATATGTTCTTGTCCTCGGTGGCACTATCTTGAGTGTAACATCCTTGTTCGGAAAACATTCATCTACCAGAGTACGATTTTATGGCCTGACCAGGAATCACACAGCAATAGGCTCTTCGCATCGTCACGTACATATTCACCAAGGACGGTAGTTAGAAAACTTTTCATATGCTCTTTCGTAATTTTGCACTTTGCTTGCCTCCACATGAATGCTTCGTGGACATGTTGCTTCAAGTTTATTTGAAACATTTGGACCAAAAGTGCCTTGTAGCTCTTGGAAACAGATATAGAGTTTGTTAGCTAATCTGCCATCATTGATAAAGCCACATCAATTGTATAGCTGTGTGTACAGCTATGCACAGACTGCAACACACCAACTGTAGTTTTCTAGCCTCTGTGAGATAGTGTTCACAATGAAGACATTCCATAATTAAATTGACTTTGGTCACTGTTTTAAACATTTCCTTTGTCCATACTCCCGTCTGTTACATATTTGTTTACTTCCTCCACAAGCTCTTGTGCCTTCTGACGAATACTATGATCTTCTTGTATGTCCTTAAGTGTGTCAAACGTAGTAATATGACTGGAAGAAATGTCATATTCAGCCTTAAGTTTGTTAATAAAAGTAATCGAAGCTGTGAAATTGTGCTTCACCGGACTGGAAGAAATGCTAGGCCATCCACTTTAGACGCTTCTAGTGCCCACATTTGTAGATGCCAGTAGTGAACAGCAGATCCATCCCCATTGTATTTGTGAATTATTATGCTGTATAAGATATTCGCGAATTCCATATCATCGACTCCGATTACGTTTCCATATACAGCACGTCGCAACTTTGCCTTTAACAGTTTGACACCATTTGTGGGATTAATTCGCCTCATGATACCGATGTACACTCCTTACACTTTAACTTGCAACCGAACACTCTAAGAGAAGACCTCCTACTGCAGCTATACTATTCGCACCACTAGACTAAGTACTTGTTCATGCAGGTACAACATGCCACCGTCGAATGGCACTAGCAGACAACAGCTGCGTTTTGCATGGTAATGATTCATACCACTGTTTTTGTATGAGCGATTTACATTCTAAGCACATTTACGTGAGGTTCTTAGCGTTCGAGGTCACGCATATCCCTTGTAAGATATAGACTGGAAAATGTTCGATCAACACGATTGTTCGGTTTCTGGATCGCGCACTAGAGCGGCTCAGGAATTCATCAGTATATTTTGTTTAAATAAAAAGCATAAAATGGAAAGATCTTGAGATACACGAAGCAAAATTTTAGTTCTCCCTCTGTAAGAGAACCCATAAAGATGAAAAAGGGATAATGGTAAAGTACTATAGACAGCAATATTTTATTTGCATATGTGGAAATAACTGCACAACTTCCATAGTCTAGGTGGTAAGGTCGTGGATTTCGGATATGCAATGGATAAACTACGTTGGGTACGAATCCCGTAGCAGACCATCCCGCCTGACGTTTCCAGAGTTTTATCCAGTTTCGCGAGATGAATGCCAGAATGGTACCTTAAGTCAGGTCCTGGCCAACACCTTCCCTATTCTCTACCTATTCCATCCCGACCTGAGCCAAAGATACCAGAAGGTCTTAAAAGAATTCAATGAAGTAACTAAAATGTATTCACAAATGGCACTATTTAAATTTTCTGGAGTTTAAATCTGGCATAAGAAAATATAAGCAGATATTTTAATATTTAAAAAAGAAAAAAAAATGTAAAGGATCAACAATTAAAGTTTAAAGCAAGATTTCTGCCAAGGTTTTCCGTTTAGGGAGGTGGTGGTGAAAACCTAAAATCAGAGGAGCGTAGCTTGAATTTTGCAGGGTTTCTACCGATTTACAAATTTTAAAGTTAGGGAGAGGGCTTGAAAATTAGGGGTGACACCCTCCATTAGGGCGGGGTATCTGTTAGAATCCGTATTTCAAGTATGAAAAAAACACCAAATTTATTTGTAGCAAACATACAGTATTCATAAGCTTGAGCATGCATTGATAACTGTATATAACGTTTAACTATTCATTAATTGTATATTTAAGGACCAAATTGATAACTATACCTAAGTCTGTCACATGTGGTTCCTTAAAGAAGTGATGGACGTAGGTCATAGCTGCTGCCTCTCTGGCATATAAATATGTCAAGTAAAATAGTAAATGCTATGTTGCACGGATGTATTCTTTCGTGATTGCACAAAGTTACAATAACCATATATTATATCAAAAATTCACTGAAGTCAGAGTTATACAAACCGATCCTTACCAAAACTCGATTTGACCAAAAATCAGCATATCTCTTGATGCCTTCTAATCAATGAAAATCTAGTTACAGTGATGATCAAGGTACAAGATGACCCAGGTGACCATGAAACAGTGTCATACGAGAGCAGGAAGTCTTGGACACGAACATACCCTTATATTACATGTAAAGTGCATGCACCCTGCGAGGAATTCCAACAACAATGTGGTAATTCTAGTTTTATCATTTTTTAAATCGCACCAGTTAGTACATGAGAGCCTCCTGCGTAGCCTAGTCGGTAGTGCGCTCGATTTCAGTGCGAGCGGTTCAATTCCATTGGTATTGACCCAACATCGTGAGGACAATTCGGGAGCTACTTAAATAGTCCTAAAGGAAGTAACGGACTGAGGCCAGGAAAGTCACACATCACAGCTACGAAGAGGCGTTGCGCTGACCACGCAACTCTCTACTTGAACGTAATACAGCTGTCTGATAGGTCAAGGCCCCTAATAAGGGACTGTCGCGCCACCGAGTTTAGCTTTAGTTAGTTCCTGAACAGTTCAAGTCAAAGACCCTCTCTTGAGATATGAGCTTTAAATGGATTAATCATGAATGATGTTTATTTAATTGTTTTAGGCACTAAAAAAATACATGCTAAATGAATATCGGATTATGTATTTGAAGATCGAATGCTAATAAGGAAATATCACAAAATGTTAATATGCTTACTGATTCACATCGTGCAAGGTTAATATCACAGAGAATTCCCGGTTGTAAACAAAACACAGTTAATATGAGCAAACCTTTCCAATAGACAACTTACAAGACAAAGTGATTTGCAAATCGCAACACTGTCAGACAATAGTAACAACATGGGAATGTTATTTGTTATATTTAACGTCAAAATTAAAATAGGTATAATTCAGGGAGTTGTAACAGAGTCTTCAAAATATTATTTTAGCAAAGAAATGAACCCAGTAAGTGAAATGGCGACAAAGATAGAGATTTTGTTCGGACCGGTGTCGGGAATAGACGGTCGGGAAATAGTTGGAAGAAGGTCGGCGCCGACAAATAAGTGCCGTTTGGTCGTCCGGTCATTTTCCGGACCGCCAACGGTTCCTCGACTTGCCGGCATAAGGACGTAACCTCGCCCAACACCCACTCACCGACGTCGACCCTACCTTTACCGACCAAATGCCGTCATCGGGCCGACGCGATGTCGCCTGATTTGCTAGGAATATATTATTTCTGAAATCCCACATGTTTAGAAAAGAAAACTTTGCGCAAAGCACAAGAAAAAATGTTTCTAGTCACATTGTCAATCGAAAAGACATTTTCAGCCATATGAATTTGTAACGGAACAAATACAATACATGCTGTAGAATGTGTTTATAACGGTTTGACTAATTACATAAAACCACATCCCTGGAGAACTGAATAAAGTCTACATTTAAGTTTGTTTAATGTGCATAAAGATTCAAATAACTCACCATATTCCCAAATGTGATACACTTCAAACAGGCCACCTAACTCGACAGTCCAAAATCCCAACATTGGAGAATACTTGGTACGAAAATGTAAGTTTTTCTCCAGGATCTCCATAAATTCTTTGTACTTGTTAGGAATAACATTGTAACTTCTTAACTCATATACTTTGTTCTGACTGTTCGTGTTTTCCGCTATAACTGAGTAGCACACCGCGGAAGAGACTTGACTCTGAAAATAAAAAGAGAGAAACACTGATGAAATAATTCCTCAGACAAAATCTGTTCTTGTAATCTTAAGGTTGATGTGAAGCAAAGATCTCCAACAAAAGATGGCAGCACTCGTATCTCCGTATCAAATTTATTCTTTATCGTTGCACGAAATTTCAATGCTGCTTCTACAAATCCAAGCCTAGAGAGTTCAAACTTTCAGGGAAGAAAGTTCATAACCAATTCAAGAGTTCTGTCCGTACCGAGTTTACTTTCTTTTCTGTTCATTGTTGAAAGAGTTTCATTTAGAGTTGCCACGGTTTTGAACCGAACAGTCCGGGTTTTAGAGCGATTGGCCAGTGTCCAGTTCTAAGTTCAAACCGTATGCCTAATGTCCGGTTTTGAGAAATATTTTGTAGAAAGGACATTTAAGGTTTAAGTATAAAGATTTTATTAACTCTTAAAGTTAGTAAGTGGTTCCATATTCTAATTTTAGCTCATTCTGGGTCTGGTGAGACCATTGTTGTCAATTCTGAATAATATATTTGCTTACTTCCAAATCCTGTCGATATAATTTTTGCTGCAATAGAGTGCTTTATAAGGGTGACTCAATTTCTAACTGTTTTGGACCGATAACATCTACTTGTACTTTCCCCTCATAACTAATTATTTTTATTTCTCACTTTGAGAACTACATTCTATTCATCATAATAGTTAATATTCATCTTTATATCATTTTTAGCCATAATTTAATTTAAACAGATGTATTAACCATCGAATGGGCACCAGATGGTTCATCAAATCTTAAATGTGAATTACTAATCACATAAAAAGTCACTTCAACCCAATGCAAATGTATTTCTTTATATTTTATTGTTCAGCTAACTTTGGTATACACCACATGGTTTTTCTATGGTAATAATTATTTAGCTCGAAATTTATAGCTAAAGAGAAACTTTTGGTTTCATTACAATTTGTTGTTAATGGTTAAGATGTCAGTTAATTGGTATTGAGTCAATAAAATTTCTTCATATATTTTGAATTCAAAGTGATGCCCTGGTTGACGCTTGGTCACTATCCTTTACTAAACTGACTATATTTTCTTAGTCAGATTTTGAGACAGGTCTTACCATGATCTAATAGACAATGATTGGGTGGTTTCAAAGCCACCTCCTTAACCCCAAATTTTTCGTTCAGGTCGTTTGGCATAAGTTTATAAGTTGCATTTTATTAAAAACTACCTCTATTTCGAAAATAATAATAATAATAAGTACCAGCATTAGAACTTTGAAATTAGTAGGAATTTGATCATTGCAAATAAAGCAACAATGTCTAACGAGTACAGCAAGACAAAGCCCGAATAATTGACATGTGCATATCAACGCCATCTTTTAATTTACTTTTCCAAAAGAATATTTAAATTTTCTATAAATAAACTATTGCCTATGATTTTGTTAAAAATTAAAACAATTTGATATCAAATATACTTCAAATGTCCATATCAAATTAAACTATATAGCGATCTTTATGAAATTTGGGACTTTTCATATTCCTTTCGGGACACCGGAACACGACCCTAAAATTCGGGACGTATGGCCACCGTACCATTATTTTTTAAAAGGCTCTTTGTAAATCTCTTAGAATATTAGACATTTGGCCAGGGTTGTTACCTGTCCCAATTCTGTCGGGACCGTCCCGACATTCTCCCTGTTGTCCCGCGTCAATGTTGGCGGGACACAGAATGTCCCGATTTCCACCGTTAACAATAGTTGAAACATAAAGTATATTTTAGTACTTGATATTTTAATCGCATAGGAATTAAACTATCATTTATACTACTTGCATGAGACAAACATATTATTTTTTTCTAGTTCTTTATTCTTGACTCTTAAGATATGATGGGAGAGAAATTCTTTGCAAGCTACTTTCTCCTCGATTCATGTTGTTTATTTCTTAAAACACATAAAATTAAGTACAGGATGGCTCCCATATATAGAGTTGTCGGAAACTATTTTTATGACTTGCCTCTGCATTCTTGTTACTTTGGAAAAACAGGATTGTTTTTTTATAGCTTTTATAAGATTATATGTGCCGGTATATGAATGATCTTTCTGGTAAGTTAATTATTACAAAAATACAGACTGAATCTGAAATTAATTTTACATCTTCTCACGAAGCTTACGTAAAACGCCAATTTCTATGGCTTAAATTTTAGAATTTTCCTAAGATCACAGGATTAATTACATGACTTTTCTCCAAGAACAACCTTTCTTATTGACAGGTTAGAGGAGGATTTTTAAAATATGAATTAAATTCCCTTAGTTCAATAATTAATAAGAAAACCAAAACTTCAATTTATTTCAGCCACATCTGTAGTAATACTTAACTTCACGGATGGCTCCACAATTAGATTTTAAATACCTCTCTCGGAAAAGTGCCCCCGAACATCTTATATACTGATATCCTCAGATCTTCGGCAGGCAGGAAAGTGGCAACCCTGCATTTCGTAATATAACAAACACCAGGTAAATTGTTGAATTTCGTATATCGCTTTAACTCAAGTGAAGGGAGCACAATAATTATTCATATTGTGTTGCATGTTCAATATCCTGATTCGAGGCAATCCTCAAAACACCAAGTTCTCAGGATTGCATGTCTAGTTTCCAATCTGAAATAAATCAAAATGTCCGGCTTTTAAACAATTTGGAATTAGCAACCCTAGCTTCATTGTTGTTATGGATCCAAAACTATAACAATGAAACTCTTTCAACAATGAACAAGAAAGGGAATAAAAAATCGGCACGGATAGAACTCTTGAATTGGTTGAGAACTTTCTTCCCTAAAAGTTTGAACTCTCTAGACTTGAATTTGTAGGAGCAGCATTGAAATTTCGTGCAACGATAAAAATACAGTTACATATACGGAGGTAGTGCTGCCATCTTTTGTTGGGGATCTTTGCTTTACATCAACCTTAGTAAGAAACTCAGAAGAATCATATGTGCCCTTAAATCTAAAACGATGACCTGTCTAAATACTTAACGACATAGATGTTAATATCAGAAAACCCTTCTCCACCATCACTATAATGTCTCAACTTCGCCTTCACCCACACTCAAAGAAACCTCTATATTTCAACTTGTCATTCACACTCACTCACATTCACGTCCTCATTTCACCGTCACTGTCACGTACCTTCGTTTAAACTTCATCTCCACCCTGAATAACCTTCACACTTCCATGGTGAGTGCAGGGGGAAGTTAGTCCTGATACAGTGCTGTCAATTTAACATAAATTTAGTTTTAAACAATGTTCCATTTATATTGCTCATAATTTCCCACACTGCTTAAACAGTATGTTTACTATTAATATTCATTTTATATGTGTTAAAATATGACGTAGTTCCATTTGAATCTTTTATATATAGTTGGCTACGCTGTATGGACTCTGGCAGTCTGTGAATAGCCTTTACTTTGTCTTTTTTTTAAATGGTATTTATGGCCTTTACACATCTGAGGCTCAGACCAGTATAGTGGAGAGAAAAGTATGAGGGAAGGTGTCGGCCAGGGCCTAAGTTGAAGGTGTCATTACCGAGCCGCCGTGGCTCTGTGGTAGAGCATTGGCGTAGCATTCGGGAGGTCGTGGGGTCGATTCCATCGGTCTGACATTCTGACTGAGGTTTTTCCAGGGGTTTTCCTCAGCCACACCTGACAAATGCCGGGATGGCACCTTGAACATAGGCCCTGGCCGACACCTTCCCGAATCCTTCCTCCTCCCCTATCCCGGCCTGACCCTCAGATGCCTGAAGGTCATACATAAAGTTCAATTGAAGGTGCCATTCCACGTTTGCCTGGTGGGACTAATGAAAACTTCTGGAAAATCTCAGTCAGGATGGTCGGTCGCTGAAATTGAACCCATGACCTCCTGAATGCTAAGCCAACGCCTCCTGAACACTGAGCCACGGCCGTTTGGAAATGGCCTTTACTGTTTACATTATGACCTGAACATTTTACGTTGAATTATTTTTAAAAATTGAAGATATTTTGGTACATTTGTAAATGATGCACCCCACTAAGCCCCGGATTTTTCCAGCTCTCTTATCTGTACCCTTTGTTCTCAGATAAGGTGGGTCTCGCGAACTCGATCGACCATTTCGGATTGTGCGCTGGTTGGAAGGAAAAAAAAGTTGACAATCTGTTAAAAAGTACTGGAATAGGACATTCTCGGTGAAGTAACATTCAATCCTTACGTCACTACAGAGAGTAACGTCACTTTCACTGTACTACCTATATGCGGTCAACCTGCTCAAGTGTGTGTGACGAACAGTAAATCATTTCCAATGCGTTGCACGGCAGGTTGTCCGCTGGCGTAGTTAGTAGAGTATCGGAGCGATAGTGAAACAATCGAGGTTCGTTTCCCGTCCAGGTCAATTTTACTTTTTTTCACAAGGAAAACACTTCTATTTTTACTTATGAATAATTTCTCCCTTTTGTGTTCTTCCCATTTTTAACATTTTTCATAATTCACGGAAATATATAAAAGACAGGTTAGATTTTCTCATTATACGCAATACAAACACCAAACATCACGTTTAAGGCTGCTTCGCTTGCTGAATAACCAACTGAAATATGTGTTTATGTATTTCTATTGGCTACTCATAGAGAGACCGCGCAAGCAAAGACCGCAGCTGGTGCGTGCATGAAAAGGAGGCTTTAGATATAAGTCAGTTACACGTTCATTCACTCCCTGTTCTGACGTCAGTGATATTACGCTTCAGAGACAAACCTTATCGGAACTGTCCAAAGTCCTTGAAGAAATCGTCCTCCATAGTCTCAACACACATTTTAAACGCTCGTAACCTTCTCCCTCCCATCAGTTCGGATTCCGGCCGGGACATTATATTCAGACCCAATTATCTGTGTGGTTGACCATTTTGCGCTTAGACTCAACGCAAAACATCATACGTGCAGGAGTTTTCTCGACGTTGAGAAAGCGTTCGACAATTGCTAACACTCGGGTCTACTAGTCAAGCTTCACCGCCAGGGGCTACCACTATACTGCGTCAATATTATCACAAGTTACCTAAAGACCACGCATTCAAAGTCCGTTGTGAAGGCCACTTTTCTTCCTAGCATCCCATCCAGACTGCGTTCCCACAGCGCAGTGTGCTATTCCTAAAAATACTTTAGAGCTGACATTTCCACCACCAAGAGCTGCTTTGTACCCACATTCGCCGATAGTACGGCCGTGTTTGCAGGAATCATGCGCTCTATGTTTATCACATCATGGCCAATTTCAACAAGTCGAAGTCTGGACGAAACAGTGGGGCATCAAAATCAATGCCACAGAAAAGAAGACAGTAATTTTCAGTCGTCGGTCGCAACTGGACATTCCTTCCTTCCTCCTACACCTAGAAGTCATTCCCTACGAACAAACCACCACTTACCTGATTGTCATTCTGGATATTTATTTAATTTTGGGGACCAACCTTCCACTCCTGTCTCTATGCATTCTTTGCACAAAATGGTTTATGCACTTCCAAGGGCGTACAGCACGAGCAGTTGCTCGCTCTTCCCACTTTGGGACAGGCAGTCCCTAGAGATTCTCGGGTTGCAGGTGCTCCGACAGTCCGAGAAGCTCCTTGGTTCCCTCAGTTTTGACTTCGTGTGGTGCAGGACGGACTTTGGACCAGGCGCCCAGAATGTTCTCCTGGTCTTTGTTCCTAATTTTGGAACTTTTCTTGGGGAAGGGGGTGTAATACCATTATCTTTTATTTGCTATTTTTTCCCCAAAAAGTAACATATAGAACAACACACACACACACACGATAAGAAAAAACGAGGAGGGAAAAGAAGCTGGACTGCAACGTAAGTATTACTGGTATTTTCTCACAAAGTTTTTGCTGGTCCGTTCTGTGTTTCCATTCCTGGTCCCCTTCCTCCTTCTCTCACGCAGTTAGTCTTGTTCCTCAAGTCACATTCACATCACACACACACAACACTTAATGGTTAATATATTTTAAAATGCTTGTGTCCCGGATTCCAGGTCACTCGCATTTAGTTTCTGTTTTTATTTTTATTTTTTCGGTTTCTTGATTTTATCTTCTATTTTATTTGGCCTCCCGTGACCACTCACACTACAACTTAAGCGTCTCTTCCTGCCGGGTTTCTGCAGCAAGGCACCCACCAGGTCACCGCTATTTTCCAGCAGTCACACATTCGCTCACGTTCACGTATATTCACTGATCTTGATTTTATTTAGCTTGACTTTATGCACTATTATTGGTTTAGTTTTTTTAGATGGAGTTATTAGTTTATTTTTAGTTTGCTTAGGTTATGTTATTCAGTTTCGGATTGGTCTAGCTCTCGGATTGTTCCATCCAACCTGCTGATTACATGTTCTGGGATAGCGACCGACCCGCAGGCGCGACACAAATTATCCTCGACTATATTCATGTCCTTTCGTTTCTGCCTGAATGGGCCATGTCCCGTGAGGAAGTGTAGCAATCCTCCCGTAATCTCCACGTCGAGCCACGTCCGGTGTTATACTATATAATATTCTAGCTTTCGGGCATTCTTACCAGAAATGCATTGGTTAGTATTTCCTGCACATCCTGCTTGTTGTCCACAGGAGCATGTGGTATCCTAGTGACTCTTTCGTTATTTTTCTTGTTAATCCAATACATAACACCTAGCTTTTTGACTTGTAGGTGCAATGGCAGGGTTGCAGTAGCCACTTGGAGTGCCTCCACCGGCGTTGTTCTCCTGCGAGTCTTATCAGAAGCTGCCTTTGAGCGCGGTTTATTGTTTGACTTTGTCTAACATCGTCCATCCCGTGGCTCCAGACACTGGCGGCGTATCCGACTAAAGATCTTATGATCCCGTCATGGTACAGCTTAACAATCTTGATCGGTATTCTTAGTTCTTTTGTCGCAATGTTTACTAGTTTATGTGCTATTTTAATTACTTTGCTTGATATAAGTTCGGTGTTTTCTAAAGTTTAATCTTTCGTCAAGTGCTAGTCCTAAATATTTAAAAGTTTGTACTCTCTTAATTGTTTTATTATTGATTTTGATTATGGGTCTTCTGTTAAGATTAAGTTTTCCTTTAAATAGTACAAAATTTGTTTTCTCTGTTGAGACTGTTAATTTATTAATACTGCACCATGACGCCATTTCTCTTGTGACTAAGTTAGATTTCCTTTCTATCTCCAATCTGCTGTTTCCCGCAAACTCTACCACCCGTTCTACCTCTTGCAGATCATTAAGTATCAGGTCCCAGAAGATCGGCCCTAGAACCGACCCTGAGGGCATCCTCTTGTCGGTCATTCTGCCAGAACTCCATCGGCCGTACTCACTTCTATTCTTATATTACAAAAATAATTTTTAATCACTTTCTACATTTTTGTATGGATCTTTAGATTTTTATCTCTCTCATTAGAGCTGGCCACCACAGGTTGTCGAACGCCCCTGCTATGTCATAGAATATTCCTATAGTATATTTCCATTCATCATTATTAAGTTGCTGAATTTTGTTACAGAGCTCGTTGATGGTGTCTTCAGTAGATTTATTTTTCCTAAAACTAAATTGTAAGTTGCATTCATTAATATTTGTCCTTTTATTATTAACCTTTTCTGCGATTACTTTTTCGAATATTTTGCTTACGACGTTTAGCAGACAGATAGGTCTATATGACTTAGGGTTTGTTCTATCCCTATCCTCGCCTTTCAGGAGTATAACCAGCTTTGCCTTCTTCCACGAGTTGGGGATGATGCCTTGTTCTAAGCATTCGCGAAAAAGTCTTACGAGGTATGGTGTCCAGATACCTTTGTTTTCTTTATAGATTTCGCTGGACCTGGGGCCTTTCCTTTTTTATGACTTTTTATGGCTTGTTCAACGTCCCAGTTTGTAACGGTGAGCTCTTCGTTGTTTTCTTCCTCTTGCTCGGGGTTGTAGGTCTTGGATGCTTCCCTCGTGAATGTATTCTGCTCATTATCCTAATTTTCTAAATAATCGGGGAACAATTTTGCGAAGAGTAGCTCTGTGGTATCCTTCCAACTGGTGGTATAGTGTCCATTATAGTTTTCCAAGGTGTTTAGGGTGCCCTTCGTCTTTATTTTACCCATCACAATCTTGTATGGTGTCCCCCATGAGTCCAGACCAAGATTATCTTCTACGAATTTGTTCCAGGTTCTTTCTTGTGTTCACGTTGCTCTTTTTCGAATTGTTGTTTGATCTCCCTATACTTGTTTAGCCTGCTTTGCCTCAACTCGTGGTTTCCAGCCGCTCTGTAACTTCTTCTGGCTGCTTTTGTTTTTCTTTTTAGCTTATCTAATCCCGCTTTCCAATAAATTTTCTTCGTCATTCTGAATAATCGTTTCACCTTTTACCTCCACCTCACCTGTCTCACCACTAAATCACGACAAACGATGGCTTTTCTCCCACCACTTCTACGAAGTGCCGCACTCAAAATAGAAACTAAACTGCATCTGTATAAAATGATGGACAGTGAAAAAATGCAGTACGCTTCTTCAGCCTAGTTACACGCAGCCAAGATTCATCTTCAGCCGCTTCAAACAAGGAAAAGCAAACAGCCGCTTCCCCGGCTTATCACTGGTCATGACCGGTAACCATCAAGCAACTGCAAGATGATCAACCGTACGGTGTATATCATGGATCACCTCACCAGTCTCCAAGCTATATTTTGGCACCGCCTTACTACAAGCGACCATCCCACCATTCGCTCAATTTCCACCGAACCTCCTCCAAGAAACATATTCAAAATAACCCGGCTTCAGTGATCAATTCATGCGCCCAGAACAGTGCTCTATGTGATTTCTCGCATCTCTTCCACCACACAAACTTAATGTCCAACGACTTTCTGGTAAATTTCCACCATTAACTGCGTTTACCACGAACACACCTACAGTTCAAATATGCTGTCAATAATTATGCTATTGTGTCTTACTATCTATTCATTAAGTTTACTAATCTTTTCCTCCGCTACCACACCGCCAACCCAGATACTCTGAAGAAAAAAGGTCGTGGTCTAAGAGCCAGATATTACTCTCTCATCAAAACGCGAAATTTGATTGGTTGGTCCACGTAACCTCAGTTGTAGCTTCAGGAATTTTTTTCCATATTTCGTAGAAATCAAATCAAAGAAGATGGAGGTTTAGAAGTGAACTGTCGCAGTTAACGATATTTACAAATTAGTTTAAAAGTGTAAACAAACAGAAAACGACGATTAAAAATTATATAATGGCAAACAAGAATGGCCTTGAGTTTCCAGTGGAGTGTGTATAAGAGACCCGTTTACTACGTCTTGCTTTAACGATGTTTTGAAGAAAAGAAAAGGTGAGAAATAGAAAAAGAACCTCTTAATAAAGTTTACAAAAGTTGAAGAAACATCATTAAGGCTACATTAAATGCCTCGTTGCTTTCTTATGACTCACACAGGCAATTTCCTCAGCTTCGCTTCATGATATAATATTCGCTGTCTTGCAGTCCAATGACATAAATTTCTTTGAAGCAGAGACAATGTTTAAAATCTAGCCATAACTCGTGTAATACAGCAGTTAGAGTTGAAATTTATTACATGACGCCCGCGAATGTTTATTACTTGGCTTTAAGAATAATATATGGGAGATATTCTTAAATATTTAGCAAAACTTGACATGCGTTTATTTGTTTCTTATTTATTACATTTGTTGGGCAAATATAGGTCGTTTATGTGACATATCTATCTTCCTTAATCTAGAGGTTCAGTTGAATGCATAGCATTAATCAGTACGTAAGAAACTGTATGAATACATGATAGTCTAGTGGTTACAGTCCAGAGTTGCCAGCTATCCCAATTTAGGCGGGATTCTTCCGATTTCCCTTTTGAAATACCGACTCCCCAATTAAAGTCAAGCGGGCTAAGTAAATCTCTTAGTCTCCAGTTTTTTGTTGTTTTCTTTAAGATATTACGTTACGTTATTGCAAAACTAATTTAAGGTAATCACCCTTCTCGGCCTGAAAGTCCCGAATTACTTTCACGGTGGAAGTGTTTACCCCAAAGTACGAGAGTAGTGCTTATCTTCCCCGCACTCGCTTTCTCTCCAGCAATCGGTTCAGCGAAAAATTCGCAACGCTTCAGTGGTCGCTGCTCTCGCACATGCGCACTGCGCAGCCTACGGTGTTTAATTATAGCAACTACATTCCGTGACAGACAAGCAATAGTATTTGTAACTTTCTGCATTTTACTATTGACTTGTTATTTTGTTTTTGTGTTTTATAGTTTTATTAATTTTTCCATGAATGAGTTCTTCTTAAGGCACTGAAATTACTGAAGTTCCGTTGTGGAAACTAACTTTGTTATTGACTGTTACAAAATCTATTTATATTTAAAAATGGAAAAGATGATTACAACGCTAATTGTTCAGCTTATCCTTCGTATTGTAGTGTTTTTCACAGAGGTGTAAAATGTACTAAAAACACACGAACGCTGTAACACTTAAAACTTGAATTCGTCAGTAGATTTTGAAGTAGCAGCAGAAGGTAACCTTGCATGGAATAACCTTTATACTTGCTAATATTTAAATGTAGAACAAGAAAGAAAATACTAGCAGCCGACGCATCATTTATCTGTTATTCGGTTCTTATCTTTCTATGGGTTGTTGCAGCACTTAATTCTCGCAGTTATTTCCGGATTCGAAAATATTTATGTCGACTCACAAAGGCAATGAAAACGGTTTCATCAGTACTAGGTTCGTAGACCGAAAAGTCGAGCAGATGACCAATTCGGTATACTATTCTGTTTCGTCGTATGCATCCATTAATCCTCCCTGCCTAAAGGCCATAAATAAAATTCAAAGTCATTAAAAGGCACATCAAAATGTTTCCGCTGAAAATGCATTATTTTTTTCATGAAGATGTCTTCATGAAACGTCTCTAAGTTTAGAACAGCGACAGTGTGCCGTCAGATTCTGATGCTGGAGCTATAGTTTTGGAAAGCAATGAGACTTCATACGATATTAACTAAAGGCAGTTAATATCTTATAGCTAAGCTATATTTAAGTCTCCAAAATCCCGATTCCGTTGAGAAAAAAACTGGCAAGTGACAACCCTGTTAGAGTCTCGAATTTTGGTGACAAAGTTCTGCCAGGATATCCATTTTGGCTACTGTAAAGCCAAATTTGCGAGATGTAGCAGAGTTTGGTTTTGGAATAGTATCTATTCGTTTTTAACAGTAAAAAATTTCAAAGTTAGGAAGGTGTTCGAAACTTTGGAGGGTCACATCCTCCATTGGGAAGTCTGAGAAAATCCCTGTTAGGTGGGAAAGTATGGAAGTTCGAGCCCTCCTGCAGAGGTGTCCTAAGGATTTTCTCGCTGTTTTCGGCTGAACCTCGGAATGGAACCTGTGGCTGATCCAGAGAGAAAAAATACTTCATTATTTTATTATTTCAAAAATGTATTTGAGAAAAAGCTTCGATTTGTTTCCGGACATATCCAACCTATCTAGAAATATCTTCGGGAGGTCGTGGTTTCGATTCCAGCGGCCGACCATCCTGACTGAGATTTTTCTAAGTTTTTTCGTAAGTGACACCAGGTAAATGCTGGAATGGCACGTTCAACCTAGGCTCTGATCGACACCTTCCTAAATTCTTTCCCCTCCACTATTCTGGCCTGAGCCTTAGATGCCTAAAGGCCATAAAATTCAATTCAATTTTAGAAATATCATTTTTTAGGGATACCGGTGTCATATTGTAAAACGTGGTAATATGAGGGAAAATATGATAAATTTACTTAAAATTAACCTTAGCAGGGAAATATCGAAAATGTCGCCGATCCATTCCATTTGCGCCCTTACGAAAATTGTGGATTCGTCACTGAAGTCTCTGTCTTCAGCTTAGAAGGCAGGGGAGAGTTTTTATCCTGTCCTTATTATGCACTGTGGTTTTTTAACCACATGGGTTGACTTAGACAGGAGTTTTAGCCACAGAGCACGAAAAATTAGACGTCGAAATATTGCTAACAATATGGAACTAGTCTCATATCACCAGAAAAACACAAATTTTCCCAGAGGTATGCAAATAACAGCCAACTCAGTTAGTAGTAAAGTCTGAAGCGTTAGTCAATATTCTATCATCAGGTTGCCGGATCACAAAATCGGTCATCAATCGGATCAGGTTTCGGACCAAGCCACCGGCTCACTTAATTTCCAGGTCAACAACACAAGTTACCGGTTTAAGCTCTGGCACAAATGCAGAAATCCGACTGTATTGTTTTTATTCACAGAATCTTAACTGATTGTTTATACAAAAAGTATATATTCACCAGTTTTCCAATCCAAGGCGAATCTTTCGATCGGTCTTGAACATTGACTCAAACTTGTAATAGGGAGTGTTTCAAGTGTATTAATAAACAAAGGTCAGAGAATCTGTGTACCATCATGGATTACATGGTTAAATATTAATTATCGTGATTTGCTTTCCATATCATACACCATAAGTACATAGTTCTCTGTATCTCTTTTCTAGTTATTATTGGTGGCAAACCTGGATGAAATAATAATGTTGTGTTAAAATGAAAATCCCAGAACATGGGGAACTTACGAGGTAAACTTCATAAATACAAAATATACAGGCTTCCATATTGCTGGAGTGTGTGTTTGTAAGTGAACGTACGTGATTGTTAACCATAACACTCATGGTCTCTTGTCTTGTTTGCTTGTCACGTAATTTCACGTGACCCGAGTGCAGAAACCATAGAGTACAGGGAGGGCCAGAAGGTTTTAAAGTCCCCCATTCGTTTCTCTGGAGAGGTGGGAGCGGTGAGATTCTTGGTTCTCTTCACTTTGACAAATTGCGAGAAAAATCAAGTTAGCGGTCTTTTATCTACCCTTGTGTGAAATGTTATATTGCTCATGATCTGGGAAAAATAAAGACCCTAACTTCCAATCAAATCTTCAAATTCCAGGAATAAATAAACATAATATGGTTGAACATTAATATATATATATTCAACGCTCCTTATTTCATGGAAAAATCAAAGGTATTTAACCATTTTGAGAAACGTTTTATTTAAAAGGCGTAATTTATGATCATGGTTCTTATGGAAAATCCCCAAAATATATTAAATTTTCATAACTCAACGCAATTCTTTCAAGTTCATATTATGTCCTTATGAAAACCATTCATCATAATTCTGATCTCTTTATTTGCAAATGTGCAGTGTCAATCTGGAATGTTTCATAATTGTAAACGTATATTTTAATAATAATTATAATAATAACTTTCGAGTCATAAGCTTTTAATAGTGAAGAGTCTGATCTCATATAGGGTGTTTTGAAAGTAAAGTTTCGTTTTATTTATTTCATTAATCGTTCTTAATTCGTTTCATTATTTTGTGATATGCAAATACACTTCATTATTCTCATCATCGTCATATAAAGGCATCTTACGTTATGTTTAGGATCAAGTGAAGTTAGAATTACTGAAACTTGAACAGATCTATGCAGGGAATCTGCGAGGAGTTTCAGTTTGGGGTAGTATAAAACCAAAATGGAATATATAAGTAGAATTTGCAGTTTCTATCATTTTCTAATAAAGTTCAAGTTGGATATAATATTCTTGGAGAGTGAGGATCTGCACTGGCAGAATTCATGCATCTATGCTATCTACCTCACCAATTTTGTAGTTTCTCAAAATCAAACATACTTTCCGAAATATAATGCGTAAACATTCACTTTCCGAAATTGAAAGTGTATCCTTTGACTACAAATAAAGGATTCACCTACTCTAATGTATAAACCAGTGCTTCTCAAATCTTTTTCTTTGCGTCACATTATCCTTTGTAGTGTGTTCGCGCGGCATACTAACATACGAGTTGGCAACGATTGTTCACAACAAGCTCAAGTTTTTCATTAATAATTCAAATCTTTTTTTTATTATTATTAAAAGGCGTAAACAAACCAATAAATCCCCTTTAAAATAAATATGTTTAAGCTCATGAATTGTTTTTCTTGTTCCTCTTTAAAAATAAATATTGAGAGAAAATTATTTTAATTATTTTTACCAGCAAAATCACAGTCTCAGAACTCTCGTGACACACCTAGCAAATCTCGCGGTCAGGGTTGCCACCTTTCCCGATTCTGTCGGGACCGTCCCGGTATTTGGCCCGTTGTCCCGCGTCCCGATTCAACGTTCGTCGGGACGCAGATTGACCCGATTTTCACCGTTTAGAGTTGAAGTATAGAGAATATATTATTATTTTATATTTTTAATTGTACACCGTGGCATGAGTCGCCGTGGCTCAGACTGTAGTGCGTCTGACTACGAATCGGGCGGCCCGGGTTCAAATCCTGGCCAGGACACACTGGAGACTTTTCTCTCAGTGTTCCCATGACTAGCGCTCTAAGATGAACTCAGCCTCCTATCAAATTGAGTACCAGAGTGTCCTTGGTATTCCTTGGCGCCTTGGGAAGGTAAGGGCGGTCGAGCGTGAGACTGACCACCCCACCTCACTTCGTACAGTAGGCCAAGAAAATGTGTAGCGCTACCGCCACATCCCCCATGCACCGTTCACGGCGCCTGCGTATCGCACAGGGGGTAGCTTTACTTTTTTCTAATTGTACAGGCATAAAACTACACTTATTACAAGTTGTTTTTCTATGAGACATACAAATATGTATGGCTTTTTTCTTTTCTTTATTTCTTGAGTTTTTACACCTGCTGATAAAGCAATTATTAACAATTATTTTCTCCTCATGCTTGTATTCTTAGAAGATTCAGTACAATATAGCTCCCATATGCAGAGGTTCAGAAAATATTTCATTTTTCAGTGCTACTTGCCTCTACTTGTTTGACCCTTGCTTGATATTTTATTTTCAAAGCCAAGGATTGTTTCAGTGTTTCTTCTAAGTTTATGTGTATAAGAAGACCTTTCAGGTAAGTAAAATATTGAATTCAAAATTAAATTTACCTCATCTCAAGGAGCGTAGGTAAAATGCCAATTTTTATGCCTTAAATTATCAATTTTTCCGTAACCAGCTTTCTTATTGACGAGGCGGAGAATTTTAAAATGTTACTACAAAAGTCTGATTAAATAATAAATAAGAAAAAGTGCAGTTTATTTTAGCTAAATCGATTGTAAAGATTTAACTTCAGAAGAAGTTCAGCTTAGCCTAAAAACCAATGTTAAAGCTTAAATTATATTTTCCCGTGGAAGTAGCCCCAGTTATACTTGTGACCTTTAGACATCTACGGATCCGGCCGGGATAGTAGAATGCAAATGATGCGGGAGGGTGTCAACCAGGGCCTCAGTTGAAAGTACCATCCAGGCATTTGCCTGGTAATTACTCACTCAGGATGGGAAATACTCCCGGATCTGCTATGTACTAATAATACGCCCCCCCCCCCCACAGTAGCACATAAACGTTGAAAATACATGGATTAAACGTTCTGTTAACGTTGTAAATATACCGAAATACCCGCCTGTTCAACGGTTTATTCGACGTTGAATAATGGTTGAGAAGGAACAATGAAGAAACGGGTTTAGTTGCCGAAAACAGAGCATGAATGCTGTCTATTGGTATACATACATTTAGTTTCATTTTATCCGTTGCTTTTATCACGATATACGGTGTTAACTTTGCAACAGTAAAAAAATCAAGCGGCTGCTGTAGGGTTCGAACACAGGAACGTTCTGCACTTCTCGTTGGTAGCTCGACGCGTTGACCACTTATCCAAGAATCCACCTGGAGAGGCCACACTACCTTTTACTGTATTGTTGAAACTAAATGTTCGTTGAAATATAGTTTAAAACTTAATCTGTTTTCAACATGAAAAATATAGTTATTTTCATTGTATTTGCTTTTAATTATAATGTTTAAGCAATTAAATTAGAAATACAAGTGTGAAACGAAATCTAGGGCATAGTATGAATGATAGTTGAAAGTACGTCACATTAACGTCATACCAACGAAATTTTAACTTCGTTGAAATATGTTTTAAAATTCAATCTGTTTTCAACATACTCATGAGAACACCAAAATTAGTTTATGTCATTCAATTAGTTTTAAATTATATTTTTTGATATAACATTAGTAAGAAATACATTAAATAAAATATCATATTGAATACTAGTTGTATTAACGTTTTATCAACGCAATGAAGTCTTTGTTGAAATATGATTTAAAAATAAACGTATTTTTTTTTCAACCGATAACGGTTAATCAACGAACGAACCTAAAATCA
The DNA here is from genome assembly GCA_022664845.1 of Lepisma saccharinum. NCBI lineage: Eukaryota > Metazoa > Arthropoda > Insecta > Zygentoma > Lepismatidae > Lepisma > Lepisma saccharinum. The sequence goes on from JAGDQP010000685.1 coordinate 123,500, forward strand.
ACGTTGAAAACACGTACGTATGCTACTGGGGCTCAGACCTCCGGTACAGAGCCTGTCCCGATTTTCTTCAGCAGAAAGGTGGCAGCCATGCCCGCGGCACACCTGTTGAGAACCATTTGTCTACACTTTGGTATCGTTAGACGGACTGTGAGCATTCTGTTGAGAAATTTAATGACGATGGAGATCCTACCACGCAGAAGTACCACCAGCTACAAACTGTAGGAAAGGGAGAACGGGTCTAGATATATAATTTTAAAATCCTGTTTATATAAATTAAATTACATCATTGTTCGGGGGTTAAGAAAATTTGATTGAGGCCTACCACCTCTAGCCTCTACCTGATTGCACGTAATGAAGAATGTAATTAAAATGAAAAACTAGTTAATAATAATAATAATAATTGCAATGTATTACTTACCCTTCTAAAAGTGTGACCTATTAATCTTCTTGTTATGTGAAGCAACATTGAAATACAGTATTTAATGTGAATAAAACACTATATACACACACACAAACACACACACGTACACTTTCTTAACAACACACACGCACAGACGAGAACACTCAAGGCACTGTTGTCAACCGAGATTTGAAATTTAATCTTTCACTGAGATTGGAGCTCACTATCTCATCCCCCACCTACCAACGCACACTAAGCAATATTGAGATTTAAAATACAACAAAAACCACTGAAATGTATTTCAGTCTGGCAATGTGCCAAGTATAGACAAGCACGGACAAAAGGTTAATCTGTGACGTAATATGATGATTCTCTCTCCACTCCCCGGCCCCCGCTCCTCCTGTCTTTCGCTTGCTTTGTGATATCACACATACATACACACAGTTTACCGTTAACTCTTTACGTCACGAACTGAATACAGGCATTACATTAATTTATACAGGAAGGCATATATATTTGCTGGCTACCTTGAACTGAGAAGCAAGCTTGTCTTCTACTTAACTGACTTTTAGCAGTAAAATACTATTTCTGGAATGCAATTAAACTTTAGTGCCGTTAAGAGAGAGAGAAAAAAAGAAGGGGAAATGCGTTGGTTTGGTTGTGCAAACATTTCAGTCAATCTCTCTCTCGCTCACAATGTAAGACAGAGGAGGATCTCATGAGAACTCCAAGTACATTGTCCGGCAGTATTGTATGGTAAAAGATCTAAGCAAGCAGTCTTTTGTCATCGTGGCTGTAGGAGGTAGAGCTACTAAGGACGTAGGCATAATTTATTCGGAGGGGTGCACTGGTTTAGCGGTGAAAGGATTCTGGTTGAGACTGTGAAATGAAATGTAGGACTTTATGAAATATACTGGGTGTATACTTATATACGCGCCCCGAGGAAACAAAACAATGGGATTCTTCAGTCAATTCTAACACACGATTACGGTCATCGTGTGGTCTGAGCATCAAATCAGTGTCTGCAAGGCTTTGGGTTCGAATCCTGGCCGAGTCATACATCCTTATTCATTTTAGAAACTTGACAGCTAATGGAATCGAGACGGGCCGAAGTCATTAGTTACTTAAATTCCCGCTCCTCCCCCCCCCCACAAAATACAAAGTTTTGCAATCTTCGGGATTATATGTATTGATATTTAGGGAATAAATAGACATTCGGTGCCAGGCACGTATCCAGAATTTGGTTTTGGGAGGGGTCCAAGGTGTGTCCGAGCATGAAATGTATATTAAATATATATAATTACGCCTGAAGTTATACTATTTTTCCATAAAACTCTTGAGTTTGTGGGGGGTCCGGACCCACCCCCTATGTATAAGTCCCTGTTCGGAGCCATATCGTATTTTTCGTAAGTAGGAAGAAATTATAATACTCTTCTTTTTATTTGATGATTTTCCAGGACTAATTTATTCCCTGCTGTTCCTGTAACCACCAAACAATATTGACTTTTTACGAAACGAAGTACAGATAATTTTATTTGTCATAGTTCCCAACCCTAGATCTGATACATATTATTTTCCTTGGATTCAAAAGCTGAATACGAGTGAGGCAACGTTACGAGTCGTGTGCTTCTTCATCCCTCGATCAAGTATCGAGCCGCAGTGATTCAGTTGTAGAGCGTTAGCTTAGCATTCGGGAGGGCGTGGGTTCAATCCTAGCGGCCAACCATCCTGACAGGTTTTTCAGGTCACACGAGGCAAATACCGGGATAGTACCTTCAACTTAGGTCCTGGCCGACACCTTCCCGGTTCCTTTCCCCCTCCTCTATTCCGGCATGAGAATTAGACACCTAAAGATCATGAATAAAATTCAAAATTTGTCACAACCTTTGTCCTTGGTACAATAGTATCATGGAGTATATTGAAGAAGGGTTGCCAGTGTATTCAAAATATCGTGGATATTAATTGCCCATTATACTCTCATTTATAGCAAAACATGAAAAAGATTATTGGTAATTAATGTATGGTGTAGCATGTAGATTAAATTAGTCCACACATAACAATGAAAGCTTTCCTATATTCTTCCTCCGTAGCACTTCTATGAAAGATAATTATGGTGGTGCAGGTTTGGTAGTTGCGTTTTTGTTACCGTAGCTAAAATGTATTGCTGTTCTATGAAATATAGAAAAAACGCGCCGCACACACACACATTGATAATATATCCATTATGTGCGAGTGAAGATTATTAAGCCATGATTAAAATTGGCTTCTCCATTAGAGTGAAGGACAAAAGGACGCACTAGGGGATGATAAATTATCTGACAAAGCGTATAAATTATGTGAGGAAATGTCAGACGCTTCCCAATTACAGATGGAGATTCTTGTTTCTATTTTCCTTGATTTTCGTTCACATTTAGTTTACTTCAGAAAGCTTGTCATAAATTAATTATTTTTAATTATTTTCGACTTCATTTAGTATTTCGGTAAGTAAAAAGTTGGCGTGAAAAAGAGTTATTAAAATAAATCAATAATAATAATAATAATAGTGATATCGAATCAATGCGTAGGCTATCCTGTAGATAATATCTTTATAATTCATTTTCTTTAAATACATTTAGTTCTAAGATGCACACAATAGACAAATATTTTTAAAAAATGTGATGTAGATAAACAATGTAGATCCACAGGCTGTCATTACTCATGTAGTGAGACTAGAATTTTCTATACACATCGATAGAACCAATTCATCTGACCGGAAATATTCGCAAAATATCAATTCAGAATTATTCTCCTCCACAGAACACTTACAACAACAACAAATTATGTATATAAGGTTTGAATTGGAAATTAAATTAAATTTCTTTTAAATCACTCACTGGATTTTCGTTTTTTTTTTCGCCTGTCTTAGTTCTTTCAATGATAAACTCATATCGTTTCTTTTAGTAAACACTTCATTTCTTATATATATATATATATATATATTACGTCGTGAGGACAATTGGGGAGCTGCTGTGAATAAAAGACAGTGGCGATCACAGTGAGAGCTTCGGCTCTCCTCTCCCAACCCGTCTGGTCAGCGTGGGAGCAGTAGACCAACTCCTCCTTTCGGGGAGAGGCCTCATCCACTAGTGGATTGAATATGGCTGTGATTTATTTATATATTACGTATATTAATATTCCCAGATTTATAACAATTTAAATTATTATTGGTCTTTCAAGTTTGCTCATAAATAATTCATAATATAATTCACAGTAAATGTGATTATATACATCACTAAAAATCCATGTAATTTGTCTACTATAAGTGTATTAGTAAAATTTGTAACAGAAGATGTTTATTATCTTTCTCCAAATATTTTATTTCTTCTTTTCTTTGACTTAAAACTGAAACATAGGAGTCCAAAATTAGCTTAAAAAAATTGAAAGAGATCATACAACTATGCAATTTTCCAATGTTAGGTAGCGTTGCCCACGAGAGAAGACATAACGACACTTGCGGATGTTTTGTCCTGTATGGTGGAAATATTGTAGCTATCATGTCATGTTTCTTCTCAAAAAGATGTACTTATTCATTTTAAAGAGAGGACCTGTGTCGTTTTCTTATCGAGACGAGACATTGCATTGAAATCTGTTATACTCTTAATTTCTAAAGAATGTATCTCTCTAATATCGTGGACACGCCTACCTACAGGCAGAAAAGATACACCGTTGATAGAAATCCTTCTTCATGGCCTTTTAGGTGGCAGAGGGAATAAACATGGCATGACCGTAATATCCCCCTCCACTTTATCCAGAATTCAAAACGTAGTTCATGTCCTCTGACCTCACCAGTCCGGTCCCAAACTTTCGAAACGTTAACTATAGTTTTGGGATAAAGTTTTCGTTTTCAAAGATTATAGGATATTAATTAAAGCTTTACAAATGGATCCTCTCTCTTTCTCTTTCTCGTTTTCTGTCTCACTCTCACTATGGGATGGGGGTGTTTGTGTGTTACTCACTTGATCGGCTCTGGTCCATAGATTATATGAATAACAAACTGTGAGTTTCCAAAAATTTGGCACTCAGTAGATTGGACTTTCCAACGCATGCTACAGACTAAAGGTTCGTCACAAGCTTGAGGAATGACGACCTTCGGGAAACACTTTCTGAACAGGTAAGTTGACGGCCAGCCCAGTCATCGTGGTATGACCTTTCCATTGATTTGGGAATTATTTCACTAGTCTTATGTCTCTCACGAGCGTAATTTTTAACTTCTGTTTTCTCCTAGTGTTTCGTCATGTTTTCTTTAACTCATGCTGTTTTATAGAAATGCAATATTTTACACACGAACAGTCCACATATTTTGATTTATGTGGTAAACTCTTAATAATACATTATACTCATATATTTGAAGAAACTTCACAGACCCAAACTCTACAAGTCGAAATAACCACCAAGGCAAAGTTCTTGGAAGGGGAATTTTAATATTCTACTTCTGAGACATATAAGATGAGTAAAACGATTCCCATGTAAATCAATGGAAAGGTCATACCAAGATGGCGGGGGTGATCTACTCTGTTCTATGTAGTGTAGATCACCCCCGCCATCTTAGTATGACCTTTCCATTGATTTACATGGGAATCTGCGTCAGAATGATTGACAACAGCACTCACTTATGCCTGCTTTCCCATTGGCCAATACTACCACTAGCATTTGAACTTATACACTTTAAAAGAATACCATACTTGGCTATTATTTCAAGACAGATAGTGTTGGTGAAGAAATGTGGCGGACTTAACCTGGAATATAGTGCACATAGGAATTTTGAATTAGCTTAGAGGAAAACGAAAAAGGGGTTTAATGTTGTAGAAACTTTTGTAAGGACAAATGAGGCGTTGAGTGTAGTGTTGCCACGTGACGAGACGAGACAGAGAAATGGCTATAGAAAACGAGACGAGACAGTGCTCTCGTAATGCAAAGTATGCATCTTTTCGAGACGAGACACTCTCTGGAAAAGATATTCTCGAGACGAGACAGCAACACTAGTTGATTGAAACAGTCCTCCAACCCTCTTTCTACAAAAAAACTGAGAAACTGAAGTAGAAAGGTGTTACAAAGCTCTACTATTCAGAGTTCTCACCAAATTCCCAATAACTTTTGTTTACCATTAAATCTTAAAGTACTGTGGTTATTTAGCCTTTCTCCTACGATTTCTTAGTTCCTCTGAAAAGTGAATTGGACCACTGTTGCATTCAGTCTTTCAATTTGACGTATCAAAAACACGTCTCATCTTATCATGCACAACCATGATGAGGAAAGCGAATTTCATCCTCTTCTTATCCTTTCCTAGTATTGTTATCCCAACTTTCTGGTTTCATTTCCTCTCTACCCGGTTTTCTTTCTACCATCTTTCTCCTCTAAGTTTTCATTTATCTATCTTTGCCTTTCCTCCAACATACGTACAACTACAGGTTTCACTAACAAAATATCAACTTTACGTGCTTGAAAGTTGAAACTGTATCCTGGAAGTTTGACAACCCAATTAACGCCAAGGTCTTGTACGTCAGTCTATACTGTTAGGATAAACAAATCTAAAAAGATATCAGATCGCTTTAACTAATATTTTTCAAACAGAAAAAGAAGCCACTTTTCTTTTCGATTTTTTAACATATCTTTTGCCTTCATTAATTCTTCCTTCCCTTCTTTTTCTGTCGTGTTACACAAATGTATTCTGTTGAGTATATAAGATGATGAAGAACAGCGCAGAGCATGGAAATGAACAACTACTGTATATTATTCTTTTCTCATCTTAATCGTATTCTTCTTTGTCCTCGAAATTCCAGTTTCTAAGTTTCAACCAGAAGCAAAATGAAAAGTCGGAAATATACTTAAAGACCGACTAAGACAGTAGTAGTTGGGGTCTAGAAGTAAATATAATTCCCCCTTTTTCTGGAGAGGGTGTCCTCGTAAAGGAGTCTTAATCCTTTCTATGTGAACCTTACGAATGAAGTTACACGAGAAAGTTTTGTAACTCAGAAATTGTAGAAGTAAGTGTGTACACATACTCATACACACGCCCACAATCTTCTCTGACGATGAAAGAGGAAGGAAGACAGAGAGAAAGTTAGCGAAAGAAAAGTGTTTTTAAAAAAAGGACCGACCGCAAATATCTTGAGCACACTTGTCAGGTCACGTAATTACGACAAGTGCTTTAACCACTGGAATTTTGTTTCAGAGATGGGATTTTCTACTAATTTGAATATATACATATACAGTTTTCTTCTTTCAAAAGAAAAATACAGAAGGGAAGAATTAAAAAGCTTCAGAGAAAGGAAGCATGATATTCAAATATACACATTCTCCGAAATTAGTCCGACAAAGTGGAAAAATTATCGTTGTATGTATGTATATATACGTTATAATAATACTGTATCTAATGCTGCTTCCTGAGGTACTCTCAGTTTCAACATAGATTAAAAACTGTACATAGTTTTTATATCCATATTAATATTCGGAGTTCCTCATGGAGCAGTATTAGGTCCACTATTATTTTAACGTATACATACACACCCGATTTATGTAACCTGAAGTTCAATTGATACATAAAGTCGTTTACTGGTGATATTGTACGCTGACTGTCACCGAAAAATCGTTTCCAGAAATCTTAAAACAAGGGGAAGAAAGTAAAAATCTTTGTTAAACAGCAATTTGTTTATTTTCAATGTAGACGAAAGTAAATACATAACATTGTCAGTTAAAGCTGTTGGACAGCCAGCGAATAATGACATATATCTTTATAAATGTGATACAGTAGGAGAATGTGAACGTATTGTCTCTTAGCAGACAAGAAAGCGTAAATTATTTAGAAGTTGATATAATTAAGACTTTAAAATTGAATTTATTATACAGGGTTATCTGTACTACTCTTGATAACTGAGGAACAAATAATAAAACAAGAGACAACGTGTGTACGAAACGAATATGGAGAGGAAGAAAGCGTGTCCCATATTGTGCAACAATACCAGATTAATTGTGTTAAGAACCTAATATGAAATGTCAAATGGCCCTACGTCAGTTAATTTACACAAAATCTCAAAGATTCCATATTTGTCATTCAGTGTTCCAAATCAAGGCTGCCACAGAATTTCAAATATTTAACTAGAGGTAAACTGTATTTCGGAGATAGCCCTGCTAACAATTATTGTGGCCTTTTTATGGCAAAAAAATATAAGAAAATCTTACTATTACAACTAAAGGTGATTCTGATTTATTGAAAATTTTGATTTAATCAAAAATATGTTGTAAATAATATTTTGGTCGCTTTTCAACATTCTGTTGTGCATTCATACTCCGTACATTCATATCAGAGATATTTCAAAAAAATTGCATTAGCCATTTGTTGTAGTAGTTTCTCTCGTACGGAAGCTACACCATCAACAAAACTTTGGACATAGTAAGTAGTTAATATTGTCGTGTATGAATTAAAATTTTTATCCGTACTCAGATGTTTGTAATGTTGGTTTGGGATAAATGTGACATTTTCAGGTTTTCCATGACATGTAGATACCACTTGGTATGATAGTGCCATTTGACACACTACATATATTGTGTTGGTAGCACTGTTCACCCAATGTTGTTGCAAAATACGTGACATGTATTGCCCGCTCTCCATATTTGTTTCATACCGACATTGGCTCCTCTTTAGTTGTTGGTTTATCGGTTAAGAAATGTGGTCAAGATTAGCGGATACCCTCTATCACTAGCCCGAATCTTTTTTTTTTAATAAAATAGGACTTCACCGTTCGTGAGCTGAAACGCTTTCCACCTGCGTTGCAAGATGGTCAACTAAGGGTCAGTTCTACAATTGACCGTTAAACTTCTAGTCAGCGCTAATTTTGGCCAATGAGAGTACGCAAGCGAGAGTTTCTTCATGGGAATACCAACAGAGCGCAATTAGCCAGATTTTGGGCTAATTTCCTTCTAATCTTTGCGTCGTTGTTTCTTGTTTACCTACCGTTTAGAAGAACGAAATTACGAGACAGTAAAACCTTCATCAGTGAAATTACGAGAACCGTTTTCCTTGAAGTGGAAGCAATATTGCAATTCGCTCATTACTTGTTGCTGTGACAAAATACGAATGAGTTATTTCTATAGTGTTCTGTGAACATGTTTACTCTTTGATTGCAAATTAATATGTTAGTGAATTACACGTTGTGAAAGCGGTGTGTGCGTATTTGACAGTCCTAAATAATATTTACTCGCCAGGAATAGCGTTTATTCCTAAAGTTTCAAGTTGCAAGAGGAAAACATGCATTGCAAATTCACAAGGATTGTAGGAGACTCGCGATGAATCAATTTTACCGTATTGCACCGTGGCTACTGGTCAGAGGCGTGAATCAACAACATAACAGAGGATACTTTCTTGCCGCAACGGATCATCTTGACCTTTAATTGGGGTTCGGAATTACTTAAGTACACACACTCCTTATCCACCCAATATGACTCCATGTGACTATGATTTCTTTCCAAAAATGAAAAAAAAAACCATTGCGAGGAAAACGTTTTCATATCATTGCTCTCGTAGGGCGCTCTCTTTACACACTATCACAAAATGGTGTCCTCAACGGTATCCAACGCTTGCTAGATGTTCAGGAACATGTTATCGCAGCAGGAGACGATTACATGGACGGATTATAACCATTTGTAGGTCAGTCACTTCCTTTTATACATTTATGCCAGGTATGTTACCACTTGAAGAGAAACGAAATATAGGGGAACGACCCCCCCCCAAAAAAAATATGAAGAATTTCAGCTGTAGATAGGTCCTTTAGCTGTAACAAATTAATGATACTGCACACACTTCCATGTTGGGGCAAGTTTTTAGCAAATTAATTATCAGATATGTTGTCACGGCAATTACGAGCCACTAGTGAGAGCGGCAACAAAAGTTACCTACCGTCAACAGCCGTACTATCAACTTACCGATATTGCGGTTGGTACTATTGGGTAAGTTGTTTCCGCGCGCACTAGCCGCTCGTAAATTATCCCCTTAACAACATAGCTATATTCCAATCACGGTTTGATGCCATGGTCTTATAGCTTCCACCCTCTAGTGACGCGTGGTCGAGCGGAGGCGTTTTTCTTTCTTCTTTTTCTGGAAGAGAGCGTCAAAACAAAATAGAGATTCCAAGAAATTTGATTGTTTTCTTGGAATAAGAGAATTTTAGAAGTCGTTTGAGAGTTATTGAAGAGGTACGTGGGAACTTGTGACGGTCGAAAGCTTGATAGCTACCCAATCAATTAGTTCTGGTCTGAAATCAGAAGTTCCTTTTCTTAGATTGAAGAACATTCTTTATTTGCTTATAAATTTTATAAATTTTGAGTTTGTGAGCTGAAAGTAAGACGTTTAGGCTTTAGAAACAGTTTCTATGTTTGAATAAAAGAATGTAGCAGTTCAAGGTGTTATAGGTCAGGAGTTTTGCCTTATGAGTGTATGTTTTTAGAGAAATGTTGTGAAGTTTGGAATTTAGGAAAGGCAAAGTTTCGGCCAGAAGTCACCATGGCTTCCATGACGGCGACTTGGAACTGCAGGCAAGCTTCGACGGTGGTGATGGTGGTGGAGCTGCACCTCTACAGCTCTTGGTGGTCAGTGAGTATTCGAAGCCCGGCAACCGACTTACAGTAAACTTCGGAAAGACCAGACACAGGTACCAGGAATAACGAGGTATTTAGGTCGTTGAGGATTTTAGCTTTCTGTAGGTAGGATTAGCTTGGTTTTAGGAAAGCGACGCTAGCGCTATGCAGAAGGATTCGCTTGAGTGTTGGAGAGAGAGAGAGAGAGAAGGGAGAAAACGATACCAGCGCTACGCTGAAGGAATCGCTTAAGGTTACATGATTGTGTCTGGTGGTGGACTGGTCTCTGAATTTCCTAGTCTCAGAGTCCATCTTTTGTACTCCAACTTTCCCGTAGTTCCCGAGATTCTCGGAGAGGAACGAGATATCTCTAGGGCGGAGTTAAACTGTCTCTGTTTCTTCAGTTATCCAATAATTTGGTAATTGGGTGGATACGATTCTAATCATGAAGATTGGACACGTAGTGACGTCATAGAGACAGTCCCCAGTCAGCTGGATGTAAGTCTCAGCTCGTTCTACTTTGCCGAAGGGCTCGTTGTAGCAAAGTCTAGTAGTGACTTGCGCATGCGTACTTACTTCTGGTTCGTTACTTCCGTAGACGCAAGGAGAGGTAAAGCTAGAAAACTCACACTCCGGTAACTTCCACTTGTGGTCATTGGATGGTCCTCCATCTGTAGTGGGAGATTATGGTTATCTTCTAAAAGTATTCCTTCATTGGCCTGGTTTTGCCTTAGGCATAGTGGAGTAGGAATCATCTCGTGGGAAATATAGGTTTTGGAATTTGGGATTATGTGTCTTGAATTTCAAATGTGTTTAACGAGCCTGTATCTTAATGTCAACCTTTACATCTTTGGAACATTACAATACGGGAAACATAAATTTGATTCACATCTTAGCATTGTAGCAGGTTACATTGGTTACACTCAGAACAAGAAGTTTACAGATAAAAGAATCTTGGTAACACAATACAATTTCTGTATAGTTGACACTTGTAACATATGAACGTTGTATACCTATGACTATATTTTGCTCAAAGAATCTGGGTTGGATGCAACGTAGGAAAATACAAATCATACAAAAATATAAATTTGACAGTTCCTCCAGTGAGACATATACTTTCTTATTTCAAGGATTATTTTAACAATAGCTACACAGAATGAAAAAGAAACAAAAAAAAACATAAACGTTGCATTTATGAAAGAAGTATAAAAAATATCATTTCTGAGAAAGCTCAAATATATGTTCGTGGGAAAGGGTTGATTTCAATCGAAAGGAAGAGTTTATACCGAAAGCAAAAGTGACTAAACTGTCCTTGACTATATGAATTGAAATGGTTAAATTAAGTCCAGAACAAAATTATGACTTCGATGCTGTTTTGAAGAAACACAACAAAAAATATAAAAGAAGAGGGGTTTCTTTCTTAGATACGTGGATAGGAACAGAACGAATGAATTACAGTCCTCCTGGGGTGTTTCCAGAATCTACCTGAGGTTGGGGAGAAAAAAGAAAGTAAAAGAGAACTTTCGTTTTCTTTCTGGAGTTGACATTGAAATAAAAAGCAAAAATAACGTTCAATTGTAGTTTGCAAGTGAAGAAGGAGAAGACGATTCAAATTGAAAAGAAAAAATAGAGTGTGCAATTTGAGCTTACTACACTAGTGAACACGAGAGGAAGCTCTGGTTTCTGTGGTCAGGATTGGAGGAATACTTCGCTGTAAAGAAAAAAATTACCTTATTTATTGAACAGTCCATATCATATATTACCCTAATAACAAACAGACAATAGTCCTGAATTCTGATGCTAGACAGGTGATATTGGATGATTCGAAACAAAAGTGAAGCCATTGTTATCCATCGTTATAGTAACGCTTTCATTACGGAATGGTGAAAAGGGGTTAAATAACTTCTGTCTCTGTAATACCACGAATGTCTTCCCCAGTTCTATTTTACCATTAGACCTCTTTTGTTTTATTTTCTACCTATCCTAAAATTACTGTTTAAATGAGTTTATATCGAGTAAGGAAGTGAGACGTCGTAGGAAATGGGAAATGAAGGCAAAAAGCTTTCTCCGTAATATCGAAATCAGATATTCAAAGAAGCCATTTACGGAAAATGGTAAAATGAAGGATAGATAACTAACATAAAAATATAATAAATAAGAAAAAAAGCAGATAGATCAAAATAAAGAAGAACGAATCGAAAAACTGAACTGATTTGCATAATCGTTTTTCGATATGGCGAACGGGTTAGTGTCGAAGCATGAATGATGGCGAGAGGTCTGATTGCGTTTAGCAATATTCTTTCTTTCCATCTCTCTCTTTCTCTCTTAGAAAAACCCAATCCACATGAGATGGGAAAAAAGCTTTGGAAGGGAAGTATCTGTTGACTATTTTAGTTCCATTACGCAATGTTTTTCTTCAATAAGCTCAGAAGTTCCTCGCGAAAGAGAACGATCATTGAAAGTATCGACAAGCTCTGTTTTGAAGAATTTGGAAATGTCTACCCTACTTCTACTCCCATACTCCTCCAATCGTCCTCCTCCTCCTCCTCCTCCTCCTTCTTGTTGTTGTTCTTCTTCTTCTACTACTACTACTATAACTACTACTACTACTACTACGGGCAATACTGTCAACAGAATGCTATGATTCGGGAATGCTATGAATTCTGGGAATACACAGACATATACGATGAAGTATATGTTATAGTATCTATTAATATATTGCTGTTCGAAAATTAAAAGCAACCTCCCAAAAAATGTTGCAGAGTAGAGATGGTGAAGAAATGAATGGCATATCTATCTATCTATCTTATTACGAATGTAATTTATTATATTTGTCTTATTTCCTTTTAAAAGAATTGTACATTTTGTATTTTTGGGCCATTTTAGTAACTAATGACTTCGACCCGTCTCGAGTCCATTAGCTATTAAGTCTCTAAAACTCACAAACAAACATCCATGCCCCAGTCGGGATTCGAACTGGGGACCTTCGAGTCACTGGATTAGCGTCTCAAATCGCACGACTACCGGATCGGATTTCCTTTTGTTCATTTCTCCGTTTTGGTTTTTCTAGCAAACTTTTTTTTCTCATACTATCCCAATCTTTTAGATTATTTTTTCAAATCTCAGGTTTCGTTTTTGTTAGGTCCTTTGATAGCAAAACTATAGCAAAAGATACTATAATCCCTCTTAGTTCGTCTGTCAGTCCGTGTCCAGATATTAATTCTCAGGAGCCACCTGATGTAGAAAAGTTATTGAGGTGTTATTGAAAAGGTATTTGCTGCACTAGCTCAGAGCCGCTGGAACAGTCTTGATTTGTGCAGCAATCCATTGTTGCCAACATATTTAATAAATAATTCAAAATGCTTCCATTCCGGTAAACCTATCTGCACCAACTTTTGCATAAACATTGTTCAATAAAATAAAGAAAGTACGGTGGGTGTCCACGAGCCAAGTACCCCATTTACCAATGCTGTCAAACTATTTACTATAAAATTCATGTTTTTCAAATTACTTCCATTACGTTAGACTACTGCCCTCAACCGGATCAGGTCAGATCGCTCGGGTCACGGGTCCGGTCGGGTCAGAGTTACTTGGGTCACGGGTCGGGTCAGATCTACTCGGGTCACGGGTCGAGTCGGGTCAGATCTACTCGGGTCGCGGGTCTAGCGGGATCACGGGTCGGGTCGAATCAGATCTACTTGGGTCACGGGTCGGGTCGGGTTAGATCTACTAGGGTCACGGGTCGGGTCAGACTTACTCGGGTCACGGGTTGGGTCAGACTTACTCGGGTCACGGGGCGGATCAGGTTGAGCTTCTACCAGATCCGACAGACCCGTTGAGAGCACTACGTTAGACGTAGCGTGGAAACGCTCGATACATTGTAATCAATCGCTGGAAGAAAACAGCAAACCATCATCGATGCACCTTCTGGTAATAGATCTGTCTCCGAGCAGAACACTCATCATCATCTCCAAAGAACAAACATTTTCAAAATATAGCCTATACTATTATCACAGATATTCATAGAATGTTCTGTTCTCCTATGGATATACCGCAACCTATATTTGAAATTCTCTAATTTTCGTCAACAAAAAAGTAATTGCAGGCTGGAAAATACGAAATATATTTTGTTTCTTTATGATGGACGAAAAGAAAGTGCGGAAAAGTGAGAAATTTTGAAGTATTAAATCAGAAAATGTTCTGGCTAATTTGACATAATAGTTAGCCGAAGTTGCTACTTGGATCTTGTATGAAAAGCCAATTTGCTTTTGCTGAATCAAGTTATGTGTCATTTGCATTATTTCCCCAAAAGTGGCTCAACTACAGAAGGCGAAACACCACGAAAGACACGAGTATGGATAACCACTTGATTGACCTTTTGTCCTTCCAACTCTTCACGCACTTTACACACATATAAAATTTCCTTCTTGGACTTGTGGGATGGTGGATGGGGGAGCTGTCACGTACTTTGACGTGACAAAAGCAGAAGTCTCTCCGCTTAGAGGGTGAGCGGCGAGAAGGGAATGTTAGAAGGCTTTCTGTCAGGAAAGATTGATCTTTGCTAAAGGTATAAGTGCTCATTTAGATAGGGGAATTGTGAGGGTGGGGGGTCCACGTGACCGGGAAGTGATCAATCTACACTAGGATTTGTTCCTTGCGAGCAAGGGGTGAAGATTTTCCATGCTTCCATCTCTAGGAAAGGACTATGGAAGGGGAGAGAAGACCATTTTCAGATGAAGTAATTCTTTAAGACAAGTCTTTCTAGATTTAAGCACTTCAAGTGTCACGCCAGAAGAGGAAAAACCTTTTTCTTTCGTATCCATTAAGTCATTTTCACGCATCGGTGAGAATGAGATGGGTTGGCAAGCAACGGAAGTAAAAATAAGTAACGAAGGGCTTAAAAAAAATGTATGGAATTACAGCAGTTCCGACTTATGTAACTGCTAAATTACTGAACAATGGTTAGTTGAGTTTCATAAAATGTGAAATAAACATAATTATTTTCTATTTATAGCTTACTAACTTTACAATTAAATATTTAAATACTGTCCCCAGTGGGTCAATGCCAACGCTCCCTGCCTTGTAATCAAGGGGTTGCAGGCTCGAATCCCCGTGGGGACACAAGTGGTTCGGAGCCCATGTTGAACTGAAGGTCCTGTTGTGAGAACGTCCGATGGAAGACAAAGACAAATCACCATCGGTTCACTTTGCCAAGGGACTTTTGGGTCAGGGCCTTCGGGCAGAACACATCATCATAATATTTAAAAAGTGGTACGACAGTGCAGAAATTAGTGTATTAGTGTTAACCGCTTTGCTTTCTGTTAGTCGAGTTGTTTTAAATTTTAACAATGCGGGGATACATGAGTTGTTAATTATGTAAAGGTTAATGCGTAGAAATCCGAAAATTTGTGCACAAAAGTTTGGAAATTTCTCATAACCAAATTAAAGTTTCGCATTTTGTAGCAAAGTAACAAAAACACACTTTGATTACATTTGGATCTACTATATTTCAGCTACCATCCCTTTCCAATTGTCTCTTATTAATTTGTGATTGTTAGTATTAGTTGTTTCTTTAACTAACTAATTCTATGGCTTATGGAACTCGCAAGTTCATCGCCGCAGTAACAAACGTTCGCCATTGGATTCTATCCTGGGCAACATCAAGCCAGTTTTCATCACGAACACCTACTTCTCGAAGATATCTTCTCATAGTCCATTAAGTCTCGGTCTTCCCAATGGTCTCCTCCTATCTGGCCTTCCAACCAGGATAGAATTTAATCTTCGCTTTTCCCCCATCCGAACTACATGGCCTGCCCATCTTAGTCGTCGCGATTTCATTATATTTACAACATCTGGTGAATCGTGCAGCCCGTGATGTTCTTCATTATGCAGTTGTTAGAAATATTTTAGGTGATATTTCTATATACACTTGATCTAAGGATTTTGAAGTTACAGATTGAACTTTCTATGTATTCTCTTGTCTATGGATGACGTCACGACCGATAAAATCACTGAATTGTTATAAACTACTTTGAATATATCTATATTGCTTGGTTGAGATTAGAAATATCCACGGTGTAAGATAAGTAGGTGAGGAAGCAACAGCATTCAGCAATATAAATATTATGTTCCCTTATTGCACGTAGTTCCAACTGCGACAGCTAGATGGCAGGCCCAACTGCGGGCCTGCTAAAGTAACCTAGTATATAATGGGTATTCTATAGACGGTCAAGCATGGATAGCATGGAAAGTTGCGAGTTCTGGGTCTATATTAATTTAGTCTTTGTAGTTACGTCATTTAGATCACAATATCGAGATTTCGTACTCTGAATGTTCGAACGGGAAAATAAATTAATTTTAAATCAGCTAAATAAATTGATAAATTCTGTTGATAAATTTTCTTGAAAATATTTATTCTGCAATGTTCTGTACCTTACTGTACGCACACCTATACAGTAAATAAGTTTCCAACGGATGAAAATCTGAAAATATTATGGTCACAAGACAGCGGCCGCCTGCCAACCAGTTGTTGAAACCCCCCACTGAAAGAAGTCACCGGTTTTGGAGACAAAGAACTAGATCACTGTTCATCACACGCCATTCTCAGTTTGCAGTGTTTCCCCGGAAAGGTGGTCCATGAGGCAAACTCGTCGGGCCGCCGGTGTCCCACCAATTTTCCTCATCGGGGGGTTTTGCAGGCTGCAAACAACAGTAGTCTGTTGGTGCAAGATCTGGTGAAAACTCCGAGTCGGGGAGTTTCTTCCAGCCACGTTTCTCGATCTAAGTACAGATCGTTCTTGCCGTGAATAGGTCAGTAGGTGCGCGTTATCACCGTATTTGAGCACACTCATGCGATTAACCAGAGCAGGACGTTTCTCCAATAATGCAGTCCGTAGACGTTCAAGCTGCTGACAGTAAACATTCATCGTCTGGTTACCTGGCAAGAGCTTAAAATGAATTATCCCACGGATATCCCACCAAATACTCAACATCCCTTTACAGGGGTGGAGATCCTGTTTTGCCACAACTTCTGTGGCCTCTTTTTAGGTATCCACTGCCGTTTGCGTGTAATGTTATGGTAGAGGACCAACTTTGCATCCCCTATCACCATCCTGTCCAGAAATGGCTCACGTCTGTGATGGGTGAGTAGGGAACTGCATATATCAACTCGCTGCTGCTTCTGCTGAGGCGTTAATGCAAGGAGTATCCATTTTCCGAGTTTCTGCAGATGACGATGGATGGTCAAATGGGTGACATGGAGTTCACTGGCCAGTTCCTCAACAGTTTGCACTGGATTTGCCTCCACTGCTGCTTGCAAGGCATCGTTGTCCAGCTGCATCATACTCCATTCCCGTGGCTTATCGGTGAGGTCTGTGTCCCCAGACCGAAAGTCCCCAGGGATGTCCACCTGGCACTTTCACACATCCACAGACAGCACCCTGACAATATTCGGCCTTGTTGTTTCGTGCAACTGCGCTGGCTGGATATCCCTCGTGAAATTCATATAGCATGACAGACCGTATGTGGTCCTACGATACTGCCATTATCAAACACAAGCCAGTTCCAACACGTGGCGTAAACCGTTCTCCTTCTACACACAGTTACACAATGAAGTGCCCTATAGGACTCAGCTGTGGCAAGTGCCTTCTAGTTCACTATTCGCTCGTCAGATGGTATCATTGCAGCGGTCATCGCACATACAATACTTATGGGATAACCCGTATGCAAAAATTGTCAGTAACGTTCTGAAAAGGAGACCCAATGTGGACCCCGCAAAATTTTGCTCTTATGGTATAACTGGACGTCCTATGGACATAAAATGAGACGTCCACTGGACGTACGTGCACATGTTACAGCCCATCCGTTAAAATCCGTACTTGTCTATAATCGTACCTTACATGGACATCCACTGGACATAACCATCGAGTCTACTTTGGAAGTCCAATGGACGTCCCTTGCCTTCTCCATATGGACTACATATGAAATATAGTGTGTCCTACAAGATTAGGAAGATTAATGATACGATCTCATACATTCATCCTCTGATCAATATATGTGAATTAATTAAGTTATATGATATAGAAAATCTCAATCAGATCATGTTAATCATATTTAACTATGAAAAAAAATATAGAGAAGTATTTAGTGGTGGTAAAATGTAACAATCATGAATTTTTGGTATAAGCTCCAAGTCTTCTTAACTTTTTAAGTATCATTACAAATCTTAAACCTAATTTGAAAATAATAAAAAACAAATCAGTGAAAAAAGACACATGAGAATTCATACTTTAATTTACTTATAGGAAATTATATGTCTTAAAACTACAATACATGATCGAATATAAGACAGTGAATCATAATTAAATACCCAACAGGAAAACATAACCTTATAAATAGTAAAGATTGTGAAAAAAAATGGCTAAAGTTGTGGATTTTTTTTAAGTCGTCAACGAAAAAGTGGAAAAAGTTACGGATTTTTCTGATCATCAAGATTTATAGAAACTTAAAGTGGAGTAAATTCAAGCAGAATATACAGTTGTAATACTAATTTCAAATAAATCTATATTTTATGATGTTTCATAATTAAACAAATGAAACGATTACGCAATGGAAAAGCATATTTAGCTGCTACCGCGTAAGAAGAAGAATACGAATACGATACGATTGAAACGGTAAATCTTTTAGGAATGTTCATGGAGTTGTCTAAAGCCTCTCGTACACGATTCAATAAACATAGAATCAAATTCTTGAACAAGCAGTTGGATGAGTGCGTACACGATCCAACTGGAATAATCAAAGGGTTGTATCCAAGTAGTGTTGAAAGTGCTTGGATGGTGCTCGTACACGATTCGATAAGTTAAGCGGAAGTGTGAAGGAGCAAAAAGCACATGAGTCGATTTGCTCTTTCTGCGTTGAAAGCGGGAACATAGAGTGAATGTTAAACATGATATGCGTCGCTTTTAATAAAATAATAACCTGATTAACGGCTGCGATTCCGTAGTTGGTGATGCCTCGAACAGCGACTTTTTATTGCTTTATTCAAAACTCTTTTAAATTCTTATAAGTTTTTTATTTATTTCCGGTTACACGCACTTCTATAAACATCTAACGACAACTAACAGTCCAAAGTGAAAATGCATATTTTATTATTATTTCGTTACATACGCACTCCAGTTGATCAAGATAGCGCCATGTGGAGGCATACTAATCGTGACACTTCGTGTTGGAATAGATTTATTTGCGTTCATTACTACATGCAGATTGTAGGGATGCGGCGCAATATTAATAGCATTGCGTCGTATTATGAATGACATTATTTGCTACAAAAATCATGGCCACAATGTTGAATAAGCAAAGGCGGGTTAAAGAAGGTTAGATTTTTTATTATATGCGATGCATGGTTTAATGTGCTCGCTCACCAACGTGGAAGCAGCCAAGTAGTTCCAAGTACTTTTCGCTATTTTATGCACGGTTTAATGTGCTCGCTCACCAATGTGGAAGCAGCCAAGTAGTTCCAAGTACTTTTCGCTATTTCACGCACGGTTTAATGTGCTCGCTCACCAACGTGGAAGCAGCCAAGTAGTTCCAAGTACTTTTCGCTATTTCATGCACGGTTAAATGTGCTCGCTCACCAATGTGGAAGCAGCCAAGTAGTTCCAAGTACTTTTCGCTATTTCACACACGGTTTAATGTGCTCGCTCACCAACGTGGAAGCAGCCAAGTAGTTCCAAGTACTTTTCACTATTTCATACACAAATTAATGTGCTTGCTCACCAACGTGGAAGCAGCCAAGTAGTTCCAAGTACTTTTCGCTATTTCGTACACAAATTAATGTGCTCGCTCACCAATGTGGAAGCAGCCAAGTACTTTCAAGTACTTTTCGCTATTTCATGCACGGTTTAATGTGCTCGCTCACCAACGTGGAAGCAGCCAAGTAGTTCCAAGTACTTTTTGCTATTTCACTCTAATACTTCCATGACTCGAAACTTTGTTATATTTTAAGTTACAACACTTTCACATACGTTGGAAAAGATTACATTGTTTTGTGCCGTATAGTAAAGTTTACCCAGATACTTCTATGTTTAGCAGCTTTGAACTTCCTACATACAGTAAATAAAAACTCGACCTTTCCACATAAATTATGAGCATCAGTCCTACTGCTTCTAAATACAATACAAACTTTATTCGGAATTATAGTAAACCCTTTGTATCCATTTATATTGCAATAGTGATTGTACAAAAACTACAGAAGTAACATCAGGTACACTTTACCTCAGCAAGATGGGATGGAATGGAATTTTATTTTATTTTATTTTATTTTGATTTTCTGATAATATCTTTATTTTGCATCATAAAAACAAGGGTTTAAAAATTCCCTGCTTCATGTTCACATCTTAATTTTTAGCGTTCCGGAAGCACAGTTGTCACGTGTTCAAGTCACCAGCGATGTGATTGGTAGATCACTGCTTTG
The DNA here is from genome assembly GCA_022664845.1 of Lepisma saccharinum. Taxonomy (NCBI): domain Eukaryota; kingdom Metazoa; phylum Arthropoda; class Insecta; order Zygentoma; family Lepismatidae; genus Lepisma; species Lepisma saccharinum. The sequence goes on from JAGDQP010000685.1 coordinate 143,980, forward strand.
AATTCAATAAAAGTAGGACAGGTTGTAAATAGGACGAATTGGATGAGAAGACTTGAATTCAAGAGATTTCCTGTGTGGAGTCTCTGACTCGTGACGTCATTTTCATCCAATTGCTTGTTCAACGCTCTTGAAGTTTTATTGAATCGTGTACGAGGGGCTTAAGGAATTACTATTGAAAGTAAAACCGAATTATTATGTTTTAGTGCATTTTCTGATGTTACTGCTTTGGAGGAAACACTCACTCAACAATGTCAACAAATATTAGATTTTCCTTCATAGGATATGTAAATACGTGGACTGATATTTGGGTGATTGAGATACTATTCCACTTAAGTTTAATGAGCCGGAACTTAGAATCAAACTTTACAGAGAAAATAACTACTTTCTTCTAGTAATATGTGTGGTGTAATAACTATACAACTGTTAGTAGTTGACGGCTTTCTGGAATTTATTTGCACGCTATACTACTGTAATGTGGGATTACTTAATCTGAACTAACGTACTAATATTTGATCAGAGCAAATGTATGTATTGAATATTTCCTGTCCTGATGCAGACTAACTTATGTTGTGAGCTAGACTTCAAGTAAAACTAACCTACTGTTGGAGAGTTATTCTTTGTATGCAAATGGTACAGAATCTAACCTACAGGTTTGAACATATATATATTAACATGCTAATTGGAAACAGGAACTTCTGGTATGTATTGTATTGTGTTATGTGCTAAAGCTAAATGTTTCTTCTGAATGTTATTAGTGTACTGAAAGAAATAAGTCTTGCATGCGATACTATCTTTATACATGTATTATTACTGTACTAGTAGTAACTTAATGCAATCTAATCTTATCTTTTCTTACGGCCATTCTCAGCGGGTTAACTTACTGAACGCGTGCAAGCGATGAAATAGCAGTCTCCTCCATTCTCCAGTGATCTTGTCCCATATATCTTTCTCAAAACCTTATTTTCAAACATGTAATTTATGATCATCTGCTAGGGTTGCACTCCAACTTTCGCAACCGTAAAGTATTACCGGCAGAATAACCGTTCTATATATTTTAAATTTTAAATTTCTTGATATTAATCGCGAGGTTAGAAGTCTCTGGACTGAATAGAAACATGCGTTGCCCGATACTAAACGACTTTATATTTCTTCCGTTACCTCATTTTTACCTTTTATGTATTCTTCCAAGTATTTAAATTTGTTTACTTTCTCTATGGCCTCATCTCTAATTCTTATATTTTTATTTCCTTCATTCCCTGTGTTTCGGCTTGTTATCATGTATCTTGTTTTATATATGTTTACCTGTAGACCTATCTAATAGCACGCTTCTACTAAGACATCGGTGTTGCTTTGTAGTGCATCTATATTGTATCCTATTAAATCTACATCATCCGCGTATACCAACTGTTAATTCAAACCATTCAATGATAGTCCCTTTTTGTCCCTTTTAATTTTTAAAATCGCATATTCTAACGCAAAGTTAAATAGTAGTGGTGACATGGCATCACCTTGTTTCAAATAGTTGCGAATCTTGAAGCTATCTGACATTACCTATCCGTACTCTGGTTATGGGGTCACTGGGACACATCTTCACTAGTTGGACCAATTTTTTCGGAATTCCAAATCGTATCAGGATATTGTATAACTTTTCTCTTTTGATAGAATCATATGCTTTCTTAAAATCAATGAATAGCTAGTGAACCGTCCCATTGTATTCCTAATTCTTCTCCAAAATTTGTCTCGAGGCGAAAATTTGGTTCAACGTGGATCTAAATCCACTTTGATTATCTTCAATTATTTAATCTACGTATACACTTAGGCGTGTTAACAGAATATTACTTAATACTTTGTAACAGGTTGGAAGTAACGAAATTCCGCGCTAATTATTACAGTCCGATTTATCACCTTTTTTGTAAATCGGAACTTTTATTGACGTTTTCCATTCCTTTAGGAGCTCTTCCTTCCTCCATATAGACTGATTCCATTTCAAATCGTCCAGGTAAGAGTAAATTAGTCCCCATCATTGTCTCAGATTTAATTCATATTTTCTATATGGGATCTACGTTCAAAATTATTAAACCCATATTTTTTCAAAGAAAGCGAAGTAGTGTGCTTCAGTGGGGGTGGGTGGGGTGAAATAGGAATCACGCAATTAACTTGCAATGTTGCCAACTTTTGAGATTTTTTTCTAACTTTAGATCATTTTTTTCGGTACCCATGGGTCATATGGCCATTTGCTTCCACCATCACAATCACTTCTATAAGGTCTGTTAAAACTGTAAAGGATTTGCTTTTCTGATCATTATGTCTCAAGTTACAGCGTCATGAAAAGCTGAAAAATTCATTAAGTCGCAATGTTTGGGCGCCATTTTCTAAAAAAAAAAAAACACCTTTTAAAAATCTGATTTGTTTACTAGTATTCTAGAAGTGCCTGAACATTAATATCCTTTTAACCGTTTGTGCGGCCCGAACCCCTAACCTTCGCAATTATTGAAATTTTGATTTTTGTACTCGGGGATATCATGATTTTTTGGTGGTTATAAGTGGATTTTAGATCCTATATACAAATTTGGCACCCGTAACACAAAAATGATCCAAAAAAGAAGGTAATATGTTCAGCTAACAAAATATCTGCGTCATAGGACGAGGTCAGTGTTGCCAGGCCATTACAAACTTTTAATTTTTGAAATGACACCAGGTTTGCTTTTCCTGCGGAAACAGACTACAGGCGTAGTGGAAGCCAATGATATGCACATGAGATATCAGTGTTGCTAACTTATGGAACTGTAAAAGGTCAAAGTTCAAAGAAGAGACCAATACAGCGAAACAACAAAAGGAAGAACTGAAAATTATGTAAACAGTAGAAAAATACGTACGTTGTATTTTATTCTCGTGGATATAAAATGTATGTTGATTTACTGAATGACACATAGTATAAGAGTACTATTTTGGTAAAGCTAATAAATACGTTACAATAGCCAAACGATAAATATCAAACTTTAAGTGTGCATAAATTATTGGTAAATTATAATTTTAGAAATGTATAATTTAAATTATAATTATTAACACAAACGTAATATTAAAAAAAAATGCATCAAGACAGTTTTTTTCAGTATTTACATGTGTTTCATCACATAAATATTGTCTGTTAATGAGAAACTACAACTGATTCAAATAATATTCAAGAATGGCTTAAAATTAGTTGTTCAAATATTAGTATTATTATTACTTCAATAAAGACACAGAGGATGAATAAATGAAAAATGATTTAAAGAAACAAAGAAACTTTCATGCAACTTGTCGCAGATATTTTACAATCACAGCCAAGGTAGGATCACAAAAGTCTAGAAAACTGTCTGTCATCAGTTCATGAAAATTCTTAAGGCTCCACAGAACAGGAGTACGATGTTGACATACTCATCAGTCATGTACTGTGGTTGCTGATGAAATAATGCCATTTCTTGAACAAGTTTGAACTTGCTGGGCATAGTTGCAGTTCTATTTTTTTTTTCTAAAATTTTTGAAGTAGGTATTATATTTGTAATAAGAAATGGATGCACTGAGTATATGCTATTGTGTGTAAGTTAGCAATGGTAAACATGATATAAAACACTGACATGTCCATTTATAACCACCAGAAAGTCATAAGGTCCCCGAGTACAAAAGTCGAAAATTCAATAATTAATTGCGAAGGCTAGGAGCTCGGGCCGCACAAACGGTTAAATGGGTATTAATGTTCAGACACTTCTCGAATACTAGTAAAAAAATCAGATATTTAAAAGGTGTTTTTTTTTTAGAAAATGGCGTTCAAACATGGCAACTTAATGAATTTAGACATAATGATCAGAAACGCAAATCTTTTACAGTTTTAACAGACCTTATAGAGGTGATTGTGATGGTGGAAGCAAATGGTCATATGACCCATGGGTACCAAAAAAATTATCTAGTTAGAAAAAATCTCAAAAGTTGGCAACATTGCGAGTTAATTGCGTGATTCCTGTTGGAGCAATAGGGGAATTTTCACCCACCACCTCCACTGAAGCACACTACTTTGTTTTCTTCCTACCATTCAGCTTATGCTGCTAAATACTTTAGTTTCTCCATAATAAACTTTCAAATTTGACCTAATTTTTGCTTTTTCGAACTACTCGTTCTGAGGCCGGCCATTTTGAAAGGTTA
>JAGDQP010000686.1:0-14922 GCA_022664845.1 Lepisma saccharinum
GGGGGGGGGGGGGGCTCGGTGGTTGGCCTTTTTTACGCGAAGCCACCAGTTCGAAAATGGAGCTGGAAGAAGCAGCTACTTTTTGTTTCTCTGTTCTCACGTTTACGTATACGTCGAAAGTGGAGAAAAAGTAAATTTTGGGTGAATCCATTATTACAAGATCGATCAACGAAAGGAATATTCTATACGCTTTTACATTTTGGATCCAAGATGGCGACTTTTTCAAAATTCTGTAATATTTTCCTAAACTACTCTTGATAATACACCTTTGTGCTAAATTTCGTAGCTCTGGCTCAAACGATTTGAAAATGAAATTTGGGGTCCGCCATTTTGGATCCAAGATGGCGTCTTTGGAGGTTTGTAATATTTTCGTAACTTACTAGTGATGGTGTATCGTCGTACCAAATTTGGTGGTTTTATCTCCAGCGGTTTAGTCTGTGCATTCTATACAATAATGGGTTTTGCGGCAGGGTTTGGTTTAAACCAGATGTTTGTGTGTGTGTGTGTGTGTTTTTTTTTTTTTTAAATGACTTTTAAGTAAATATAACTATATTGTATATAACAAGTATTTATCCAGAAGAGTCAGGACACCACTCGTAAAAGTCTGCTTAAGAAATGTTGTGTTATTTGGGTATAAAATGTAACTAAAAATTGATTTTTTAAATTAATACATTTTTTGAAGGTTCATATTCATGCAGTATTTGGTCCAGAGCAACAGCAGACAAGAAATGGTTTAATTAATCTACTATCGGTTCTTTCCCGAAGCGAAATTCCGCAAGAGACGTTGAAAGACGAATGCGATCTCCTTTTTTCAAACTATTCCGAATAGGGTCTTCCCCGAAATTCAGTAACGTTCCGAGTCAGTTGAGGTGTGGAAGGAGCTCCTGAACACAGCTGCTAACGAGGATATTAAGAGTAAAATCGAAAAAAGATACAAAATGGCTATAACTCCGGCACATCTTTTAACATACATGCTCGACCCCCAAAGAAAATAACCCGGAAATGGACATAACTTCGGAAGAGAGAAGAATTGCTCTGGAATTCGCTAATGAGCGCTACCCTGATGCAAAGTCACCACCATTCCAGCAGACTCTTTTTAGCCCCGAAGTGACAGCGAATGTAACCACTTATAACTGGTGGAAGAGTCAGAAAACAGAAATAGATAAGTTCAGTTACAAAGTGTTCCCCATAATCGAACTATTGTTTACAGCCCAGGCGTCTTCTGCAAGTGTAGAGCGAATTTTTTCATCGTTTGGTCTGATTCAATCAAAACTTCGCAATAAATTAGGCACAGAGAAAGCATCTAAATTAGTATTCTTGTTTAAAGTTTTCAATAAAGAAATAACTTTGGATGAACATTAAGGCCGTAAATTTGCTGCTGGTTTTTCCTTTTAAGGACATCAGGACTTACCTTTATTATTTTTAGAAATAGTGACTCAAGAGTAAAGCAATACGGTATAAAGAAAACTTAAAAGCTTTGTGCAATTTCGTCCCACATTTGCATGCTGCTGAATGTCTATTATCCCACTGTGAAAGTTAGCTTTTTAAAAATAATGTATATTAAGTTAAATAAGTTCATACTATAAAAGTACAGAAAAGCTATGTTAATCCATCATCAATTACTTACAAAATTAATATTTACTCGAGTTGTGACTGAATAAGTACAGATTAAAATATTGTTGTTTACATATAGAAAAATACAACAATTAATGGCAATTATCAGAGTATACATTTAGTCTCCCTGCTAAGCACCTAATTTAAACAACAACAACAAAAAAAGACTGTTCTTTGGTGTGTTTTTTTCAACCCTGTTTTACGGTCATTTTGGATCCTAGATGGCGGCGGGTTCAATTTTTTTGGTAATATTTGCTTAATCTAGTGGTGATGATGTACCTTCGTACCAGAGTTCGTTTTTCAAACTCCAGCCGTTTAGGCTGTGTAACGGCTACTCAAAACTTCTGTTTCTTAGGTAAGACATACTAGTTCTTGCATACTGAAAAGTGATGATAGAAAGTTATATATATATATAATGTGTGTGTGGAAAGAAAAGGGGGAGGCCTTCATCCAGCAGTGGATAGAAAACGGCTGAATATTATTATGATGATGATATAAATTATTCTCGTATAGATGAGGATCAAAGCTAAGGATTTTCACATTACGGTACCTTGTAGCGCGATGTTTACTGTATACCAATGGCCGCCTATCCTGACACAGCTTTTTCCACCGAGCGGCCGTAGCACAGCACTCTGGAGGTATTTGGTTCATTTTCAGCGGCCGGTCATCCTGACTGCATTTTCCAAATTTTTCTTCTGTCACAACAGGCAAATCCTGGGTTGGTACCTTCAGCTTAGGCTCTGGCTGATACCTCCCGCTCTGTCCCCTCCCTTATCCCGGTCTCAACCTTAGATGCCTGAAGGCTATAACTAAATTTAATTTCAACAAAGGGTTTTCCAGGATTTTTTCTTTAGTAGCACCAGACAAATGCCGGGATGGCTCTACTGCCTAGCATTTCTAGAAGCTAGGCCCTGGACGACTACCTCACAACATCCTCTGCCCTACCGAATCGCGATCCGAGCCTGAAATGGCAAAAGGCCATAAATAAATTATATCAATTTGTTTATTGTATCTACAAATGTAAAACTTCATTCTCATTTGTCTCCTTTCACCCCAAGGAGAGGCAACCGTGGGAGTCTAAACTATCTGTACACAGAAGAAGACAATATATGTTTTTGATACAAAAAAAAATAATTTTATTTTGATACAAAAAAATAATTTTATTTTGATACTTTTATCACTCAATTTGTATTGAAATTCTCCTGGGAGAAATGTTCTGCAATCATTACTGGACATTGGCTGTGCAAGTTTATTATCTAATTATGTTCAAAATCGACTTAGTAATTGTTTCAATCATCGCACCTTCCTGTCGTATTTCAAGCCGGTTCGCCACCCGAGTTGTCTAACTTTTTGCTACTTCTTTTATCATTCCATCTTTCTGAGGTTGAAATAAAAAAAAAAAAGGTTTAGTTTGGAGGTCTGGCTTATCAGTCATCTGATCTATACAACTTGAGCAAGGGACGAGAAGCAGAACACTGTCGCTGCAAGAGGCGGACCACCCACGGGACATGCCAGCCTAAGTTGTAAAATCTAGCTGTTGCCATTTATTCAAAGTCAAAAACCTAAATTTACTTATTAGATATATTAAAAATGTGAGAATACCATTCATAGATATGTATCTCCTCTAGATGTGGGTAAAATTTAAAGTTTGTATCATTAAAAATACGGGAGAAAATTGTTAAAAACATTGCAATGTTTTTTTAATGGGCTAACGTTCGAGGTCGTAGAGCACCTTAACAAGAAATACAGAAGCAAGTATTGGGAAGTAGCTCTTCCGAACTCTTACCAATTGCTCACTATAGACATAGCGCTCTAGCGTAAATTATGCTTCAGTATTACATTTTTTTATCAGTTTCTCATTTGAGTAGCTACCTAAATACTGTGCGCATATGAGGTTTGGAGATACATAGTCTTTTTTTTTTCTTCTTCATTATGAAAACCGGTATGTTTAGATAGAATCTTAGAAAAACGTCTCTGCTTTTTTTTTTTTTTTTTCACTTCGAACAGTGGCTCAATTTATTATTTAATGTAACGTTTTCCTATAAAGTTAGTGTGTATTGGGTGAATTTTCAGCTTCTCCATCCATTGTTTCTGTCCCAAAGTACGAGTAGTAACAACGTTCTTCGTGACGGAGTCCTAGTAAGAAGAAAACTGAAGGCATCAGGTTTTTTCTTCTTTTTGTTTCCTGTCTTGCTGTTGGACATCCTGGCAAGTAAATCCAGATGTTCCCTCGTTTTCATCAGGCGAACGCCGGGGAGTTACCTAGACCATGGCTTTGCCTACTATTTTTTTTTTCATACCTTGCTTGAAGGGAACTCGCGGAAGGATGTTATTTCAGATTTGCCGGGCATGGGCCATAGCTGTCAATCAAGCCTGTATAATGAGAATCTTTTATATCGAAAGTCACAAGAATGAACACTTTTCGAATTTGCATGCACCATTCAAGATGATCTGGTTGGAATGTTAATAAGTGTTTGAGTACCCCACATCTAGAGAACTATGAATACGAAATTACTTTCACGTAGAGGAGAATTAAGTGCTAGGTATTTTAGTACACACAAGATGAACTTAAGGTTCCTCGCTATTCCTGCCCCCCATTTTTTTAACATTTTAAACAATATTTTTGAAAATCTAATAACATTATCAAAATTATAAGAAGATACATCTCTAGTAGTTAGAAATTACTATGAAATTCAATGGCCAGCGATCTCGAGATCTTATCCATTGATGAGTGATACGTTGTTAATGAAATAACGTCATAATCTTGGACAACGTATCACTCATCAATGGACAAGATCTCGAGATCGCTGTCCATTGTATTTCATTGTAATTTGTAACTACTAGAGATGTATCTTCTTATAATTTTGATAATGCTGTTGGATTTTGAAATATTTTTAAAAATGTTAAAAAGTGGGGGACAGAGTAGTGAGGAGCCTTAACCATGTAAGACATACGTGGGCCTCTCTTGAGATATACTAACATATGCTCCCTATACGATCGATAATAATGGCAGTATTTCTGATTGTGTAAGGTCAGGTAGTGAGGCTTGTACATTACAGACTGGCTGTTTTCACAGGGAGATGATAACCAATCCGATTTAGATTCCCTGAATATACTGTGTATTCTTGAAATGTACGCATTTTCTCTTCAGTTTTGAAAAAGAAGTAAATATTTTGCTTACTGATCTTCAGTTACCTTTTAACCGAACCACCGTAACTCGTTGACACCGTGTTCGGAAGGTCCGGGCTTCGCGGTCAGTTGCCGTCCGTTATAAGTTAGTTGTTCCTTGTCGGGATGGTAATTACAAGGTATGCCCTGAAGACTTCCTACATACTCTGTTTTTTCCTTCTTGGCCTGAGCTATAAATGTCTAGAACAATAGATAATGCAGTAGTACCTCGTTAAGGCGGGTCAATTGCGACCGAAGCCGGTCCAGGATAACGAAAATCCGGGTTACCCGGAGATTGTGGCGAAAAATCGGTAAAGTGAAGTTCGGTCGGTGTAGTATCCGCCTGTCGCTCCAAGTAATTTCCGTCCGGGTTATCTGGGCATCCGATTTAAAGGGAGCCGGCCTAATGGGGTTCACTGTACTTTCATTTATTTTTCCGGAAGGGGGGGGGGTCCGGAACTTTTTAGCTATCAGGTGTCACACCTGAAAGAAAGGGGGCATTCAGAATCAATTCCTAACTCCTAACCCCTACTGCTATGTCCGCCAGAACTTTTTGAACGAATGTGAAACCCAAATTTGTGCGTGTATATTTAGGTTTTCACGATTTGCTCTATTTAACGTAAAATATCTAATGCTTTTCTAAAGTTGGAGAGGTGGCGTCTCCCCTATCTGGGTTCTGGTGGAATTACTAGCTGCAACATTCCTTCACATGTAAAAAGCAATGCATCCGTGTGTGTGTTGCGTTAAAACAAACTGATGTGTAATGCTAAAGTGGCTTTATATTTTTCCTGTGTTCTATGTACAAAGGCGCAAATGACATTTCAACATTTTTGTATTAACGAGAAAGAAAATCAAATAACAATGGTGCCTTGTGTGTTATAAACTGTGTACAAACGTACATCTCTATTTTGCATTTATCTTGCGAAGCTTGAAATATCACACTAGCATTAATACCACAGAAAAATAAGAGCTTCCTTGGATTAACTTTACTTTATGGCCCGCATCTTCCGCTAGGTATTGAATATGTACGCTTTACATCATTTTACATACTTTACCACTAAATGTCGCAGACAATTCTATAAATATCTAGTGACAACCAGCAATTCATAAAGTATTACGAAAAGCTATGTCATTATTTCCTTAAATACGCACTCGAATTGATCAACACCCAATGAACATGGTAGCATGCGGAGGAATACTTATGGCGACATTCCGTGTCAGTGTTCGAATTACGAAGGGGTGATCCTAAAGCTAGTGGTTGCTGGTAAGTTTCAAAATATTACCTGAATGGGTAGAAATACAAAGATTTTATCCCTGGTTGGAATAACTTTCGGAATCAACAACCGATGATAAGATACTCACGCACCAGGGAAGATCCCCGACATCTCCTCGGCAAATCGAACACTGCTTAGTTATGAATGAACGTCCACAAGAAAACACTGACAGTATCTCGAGAGAGCGAAGGGGGTTAGTTAAAGTCAGGTTAGATATTTCCCTGTAGACGTGATGTACATAGCGTATAAAAGACACTGCATGGGCTTGCCCGCAATGCGCAAGATGCTAAATAGTCCCTGGTTTCTCTCCCTTTCAATTTTATTTCAATCTTCAATGACTCGAAGCATTGTGTTTAGACGTGACAAAGATAAGAGTCTTCCCCCGTATCGGGAAGGGCATAACGTATAGTGCTGTTACAGCCCATACAATTAATTTTACCTTATCGAAACATTGTATACTTACTGTACTCTACATTGTGCTATTGTTTGTCTTAATCTTCAAATAAGTTGTATAGTAAAATACTCAAGAGTTTGCGGGATGTACATAACTGCATTTTAACTTTTCGTTTTCTATACACCTACATATCAGGCGCTTATTATGCGAAGGGACTTGAGAAAGTATATGAGGGTGAACAATCTGAGTATTTCCTTCAAATTCACTTAAGGTAATAATGCAATGCAATGATGCAAATGCTATAATCAAGGTTCCTAGTCATTACCAGGTGAACGTGAAGTGATAATAGAATAGATATGCTACAGTGAATGATAGAAACATGGAATTTGTCAGATCCCCCCAATGGTGATGTAACCCCCGAATTGTCAAGTACACAGCTCTAACTTAATTTTTATTGGAAGTGTGTGGCATAATGTAGATTAAAACTCTCTAAAATCTGGAAGAATTCAACTTGCTTCTCTCCAATTTTTGCTTTACTTCCCCAAACCAAAAATACTGACTGAATCCCTGGATAGAAATGTTTAATCACTTCTGATTTAGAGGTGTGAAATCTATAAGCTGTATATATATAAAAATAGTTGGATTTATTTCACGATTTCGCCGCTAAACAAAAAGAATATATATACAATTTATTTTCTTTCATTAAGGTACTGTCCAATATTTACTATGTTAAATGTACTTCTGATGGTAACATTTTTATCTAGGGTTATTTTGGTGAAACAGGCGGTAACATACCTTCTGCCATGTCTCGCTGGGTCTTCTGGGTAAACTAAATGGCCGAACTTCCGGAAAGGCACCTTCAATGGTACCTTCATGAAAGGTGCTATAAAAGGACCTTCGCGACTTTTCCTTTAGGTTTCGAACGACCTTCAATATGGCGGCGACGAAGGAAAAGGTGGTGATTTCGAACGCCCTCAAACACTGGTAAATGATTAGTGATGCGCGCAACCTTACACGATCATTAACGACAATAACATTCACTCCACCTGCTGAAACAGATTCCTAGAAATCAGAATATCCGTATCCACGTTTATTATCCCACCATTACTATAGAGTAGCGGCAAGAGATAGACCTTACATAATAAGTAATACTGTAATTGAACGTTTAAAGTACGGTACCGGTACTTAATACAATTATTCTTGTTTAATGTCGGACATATGTATCAAAATTGTGTGTGCACCTGACCAAAGTTGACTTCCATATGTAAGAGCTCATTATATATTTGTGTATCTCAGTGCATACAGAAAATGTTTAGTGCCACAAGTGATAAAGCCCAGAGTAAGGTGAAGAAAATACGTTATTAGGAGAGCCTACTAATCCAGAGTAATGGCCATTAAGTTGGGACTCCGTGTATACCGTGCAGGAAAATGAGCTACATTTAGTGTACAAACTCCAGTTACAAAAGAAAAAATGTACATTTGTGTAGGAATCCGCAGAAAGCTAATTCGAAATGGATTTCCTATTGCCTTTTAACGGAAGTTGTTAGTATATCAGAAACGTTTTACAGAAGGAAATATTTAGGCACAGTGTATTGTAGGAAATTACATTTTGGTAAGATATGATTCAGATGAATGTACTCGTACACTTTTTATCTTTGGTATCTCCTTCGAAAAGACCTTTTAACGGCCATTAAACATGTTTTAAATGAGTTATTCATTAGATGAAATTAGAATTCTGTGTTATTGTGTATGTATGCACGGTATGTTTGCCCGCTTTACAAATCCATACCATTGGATCAATTTGCATTAAACATTACATGGATCTCCATTTGAGTAGAGAAAGACAGTGGTAGGCTGTCTTATCCCCAAATATACACCAATGGACCAGTTCTTTTCCAATAAGAACCAAATATTCTTTGGTCTTCAAATCCACACCATTGAACCATCTTCACAAATTTTTGTATGGGTCCTTCACGTGACCACAAAATAATATCATCCCAACATTTACATTGTGGGACCATTCATTTTGTATGTGTGTTGGGAGGGAAGGGGGGGAAGTTGCCGAATATATTGTGGGTCTTGAAATTCATACGGTTTGACCAGTCAGTCCGTACTAAATTTTCATTTTTTGACCCATTTCATTCATTTGACTGCGAAGATCATGTATTATACGTAGTCCCAGCAAGTACACTTGCAAGCGGACAAGTGGCGCTCAGGAATTAAGCTAAGCTTTTTATAGCAGGTAAAATAGCTCGTGGGGATCACAGTTGAGTAAACATTATACTGGAAACTGAAAGAAAGGGTCAGCTGTCGCATTACAGGACTTGTCACCATAACTGATGACGAAGGTCAACTTGCGCGGTAGCGTAGTGGTTAACACACGTAACTGCTAATCCGGTGACCAGAAGTTCAAATCCCGGACGGTACTGATTTTTTTTCTTAAGTTTAGTAGTTTGCTTTCAAAGGGTTTTTGACTCTTTAATTGATTTGCTTTGTATTGGAGAGTCAGTCAGCATTATGTATTACAAATCCTAGGGAAATAAGTGAACTTCTGCATATAGACATGAATAAATATTGTGATACATGCTAAGTGTTTGTACCAAGTTAACTGAACTAAATGCAAAACTAGACACGCCACCTTGAAACGAGTAATAATAATTATAAAACGTTGGCCAGGATTTGAACCCCGGTTGCCTGATTAGCAGTTCAGCGTATGTTAATCGTTTGCACCAGTTGACCTTGTTAGTTTTTCACCATAGTACGTCTTAACGTTGCAACAGTTGGCCTTTCTACTATACAAAAATGAGCTCATCAATGACCAGTTCCCCTCTTAGTGACTTCGTGAGATACCTTTAAATTTTAAATCCGAGCGGATGGGCATATACATTTACTGAGTCAGGGTATCTCACGGGTTATTGTTATATTCCTTTGCTTCAAGTGACGACGACCGAGCATTTGGAAAAGCTTTGTTTTGTGTGCAGAAGTTATTCATGACTATTAACCCTTGAAAAGAGGAAGGTGATAAGATGGATGTTAATATTGTTCAAGAGCAAACCGCACCAATGTTACCTATTAAATATACTTCCTCTCGCTTGCCGAATGCGTTATTGTAAATTTTATTAATGTGCAGTTGTCAGTGCATTAGTTGGTGTTCTCATTCGTTTTGTTTTACACTAGTTAACAGCACGTTTTGTTGAAAATATCTTCCATCCATTTAAACTTAAGAACGAGCTTGGTTAGTGTTTTTTCTTGGTTCGCTAATGTTCCTGAAATTGTCTACCTCCTTTGATCTTTCAAAAACTTGGTTTGCTCCAAATTAAACTGTATTTTTTTATCGCCGAATGCAAGTAGTAGTTGAATAAAAGTGACAAGTTTTCAAATCTTTGTACGTACGTATTATTTCAATTATTTTCACTGAGCTTTCGAGTATTTGTATTCCTTGGTGCTTGCCTATTGTGTGTGCAGGTAAGAAGGCCCTTTGTGGATTGCAAGAGCTGTTACGCTTAATGTTAACATGCCTGTAGTGTTACTTCAACTATTCTACCCTCGAATTCCACAAAAGAAAAGTGATGCAATAACTTAGCAATCGGTTCATATGTATTAATGTGCAAAGTACAGTTTATATAGATATCACCTGCTATTGTACACGCCAACAGAATCCACTGCGCGAAGCCCATGTTTTTTTTTCCAGCGACCTTGATACATCTCTTACGCAAGAAGTGTAATTTATTTATTAAAGAAGCTTAAGTTATTTCCCCATAATACATACCTGGAATTGTTATTCATAAAAAAAAGTGCTAGTGACTTAATAGTCAGTGTTGGGTCGTGAGATTCGTAACTTTGTTTTTCATAATAAAATCAGATAAAACTGAGAATGCATGGTGTTTTGACAAAACCATGTCTTTGCAACTTGACGATCAAATTCTGCATTTTCTTGTATTGAAATTATCTTGCAACACCGATGCTAGTTTCGAGTGGGGTGCATGATACATTTAAGTCCGTCCACTTCCGCGACTGAAACCAAGAAAATAATCGCGTATGATAAAATGATGAGTAGAACACTCAAATATGTGTATGTGTGAAGGTCGCTTGGTTCAGTCGCTTGAATAAGTAATGAGGAGCAGTATTATTGGCCTATCTTTTCTGACTGCACGTATTCTTGAATTACTTTCTTAGAGGGGGTCGATCCTCTGCTTATAATCTGATGATCAGTGACCTAATTGCGCTTGATTGCAGATATACGCTGGGAAGATACTCTTCCATGAACTCACAAAATTCGTAACGTTTCTAATAAATTAGACGATTTAAGTTAAATGTATTTGTTTCAATGTAAAATAAAAAAACAACGTAATATTAATGCTTTACTGTCACTCGAAATTATTGGAAATTTGTTTGGAGAGATTACAAATTCATATAGGTAGAGAGACCTTTGATGTAACTTGAATGGATGAACATGTCTGAATACTTGTGTTGGTACAATTTTACTGTCCTTATATATAGATTTTTTGGTTCTTGAAAAACTGCAGGTCGTTTCATGGTCACGATGTGTTTAATTTATGGAGTTAGCTTCTCTTAGATATTTATTTTTATTGACTAGTAAGTAGTAACTATGTTTTGAGTCGGAAAACTGAGTTTGTTTTCATCACTACTAGTATGACTGTATATCGATCTGCTGTGAAAATTTCCAGCGTGTTTTAAAAATCAGGTCATGAAGGGTGAATTTTCCAGATCGAAACAATGAGAAAAACTTGTCTTTGAAGAATAGTCTCAATATGCGTAGTTTCAAGTGTCACCGGTACAGAAGATGCAGTATATCGATAAATAATGACTAAGGGGTTCATGACAGATCACAATCAAAGTTATATTCAGTAACTGAAGAGTTAGTTACAAAAATGGAGCACAGATGGGGGTTTGTTTGCTTGCCTACTGTAGTGTCTTACCTGACTGAAATTGTTACTTAGGAAATTCCCTTTATGCTGCAGTCCCTCAACCATAAACTTTCCTTTGCCATCCTTCGATTTGCTAAGCTGGCAGGCACATTTTTCTTCATTGTTTATGAATGTATTATCTCATTTGTGACAGTGTCTCTAGTTCCGAAACTGCACGTTTTAAAGGAACGTTTTTTGTTTTTTTCCCCCCCCCGATTTGAGTTAATTTTTATTTTAATCAATGCAGATCACTTGTTAAATACCCTGTATCGTTTGTTTCTTGTTTTGATGTTTGACAGCATTTCTGACTTGAAATCTTTAGATATTTAGCGAAAATGGTTTCGTCTAAGTGAGGAATCTAATGCCAGTTACTGCAGTGGCGTTGATTTTCTTAATTTGTCAGTGGTTACAAGGAACTTCCCCCATCCCCACCCCACCTTGATAGATTGCATTGTCGTAGAGAAAAAGCTTAGAATTATTGTATTTTTATTGAAGAGCGTCAAAGGACTCCTGGTAGGAATTTTTCTTGGGCATTCTTTCGGTAGAACATTACAAGACTCTCCAACTCAGGTTCACAGCCTGCAGAGAAGTGATAGTGGAACTACGTATGTTTTAGAACCAGGAGATCCGTTTTAAGTAGAAAGCGTTATTTGTAGTGTGAAGTCATTCATGATAATGTTGAAACTGGCATGTGTACTACTTAGGACCACTACTTCTGCAGTCGTTTTGACGTCATTCTAGGACATACCACACAGGCCAATGACTTTTTTGTCTTCCTTACCTTAGAAACAGCATCAGCCTTGAGAGTTGTTCGTTCACCCCGAAAGAAGAACTGGGTCATTTAGTTCCGAAGTAAAAGGCAGCTGTTGACTTTACACATAGTATTCAAGGTCACTTCATTGATACTTGCCTGAGGTTTCATAAGACCGAATTTACTGGTAACTCATACCGTATGCATTTTTATTGTACACACGTTAGGGTGGTATCGACATCTAAAATAATTCATGCAGCTTTGTACTTTGTTAACGTTGAATTCTTCTCTTCTTGCTTCAGAACGTCAGTGAACAATCACATTAAAACATTTGTAAGTTAGATACCTTAGTTCCTGTGAGACGTGCCCAACTTAGAGAGGTATCCAGTAGATGATGGGAGGAGAATTTTCCGGCTCCTCGACAGACCGTTCAGCTTGCGGGGATGTGCAAAACCGACAGCTTAAAAATGTTTACTCTTGTTCATTAATTTATGTTTATGGTATTGGCGACGGTTTTATGACTTTTCGATGATAGCTTACCAGTATTTGCAGTTTCGCCTGGCGAACCGTTCAACAACTATTTGAAATATTGTAAAACGTGAAGAAAAATAGAACATATTTGAAGAGTGGAAATGCCAAACGTTTTAAGTGCCAAATGTAAAAAATTTCAGAAGTAGAAAACTGAATAGATGTAGCTTCACATAACATGCTTTCTAAATAATGTGATTGTTTTAACCTCTTCCTCATTGATTTGGCACTTGGAACAAGGATGGGGCACATGCGGGTGGGCAAAAGTTTTTTTAATGGCACTTAGAACGTTTGGCATTTCTTCATTTGTGCGCAGTTCAAAGTATACTGATGTATATGTTGATGGAATGTATTTAACATGGCGAAATATTGTATTCCGTTCATTAAAAAAAAAAAACTGACAGGTGAGAGAAGTAGTTGCTAACGTATTATTTCTGTATTAGAGAAAGATCAACGAGTTCTTCGGTACAGCAAGCAGCAGTTAATGTGGGTGTGGTATGATGTGAATGCTCTATAAAGAAACTTCCGTTAGTGGCTATTGACACGATGTTGAAACCAGGATAAATTACATAAAATGTAGGGGTTTTGCTAGTCGAGAAGTTTATTCCTGTATCTACACTACATTCGACCATGAACTTCACGATTTTCAGCTGCAACTCCATGTTTATCGACGACTCTGGGTGCATCCAGGAAGTGATACATGCCTGGGTGCACCCAGAGAGAAAATACCGTAATCTGTGTTATAATCAGTTAAGTATGGCCATTTGCAGCTGTTATATGATGAAATTATTATCATGTCTTATCTTAAATTGAAGACACGAAAAGAAAATAAAGATCCGTTTTGGTACAAATTTTAAAAATTCAAGACAGATTATATAAAACGCTTTCCCAGTTTTGACGATATATGCATGTACTTTATGGGTCCAGTTGACATTATTTGTCCAGTAGCTGTATAGTTCATTGTTTCGCAGCATTAGCAAAGTCGTTGATGTTTATTGTGGTGGTGATTCTTGGAAAACTAAGACAGCTTCATGATTTTGTACTCCTACTGGGGGAAGCTTTAGAAAAGCCCATTCACAAGAATTTTATATTAGTTTCCTCAGTTCCTCCAGATAAATAACGAGAAGGTAAACTAGATGCGACCACATCATTTTTCTCCTCGGACTGCATTCTTCAGATGTGTTATGGTTCAAACGCTCCTGGAAAAGTACAGGATTGTTTAAATTCTTAGTGGTTCTGAAAAAAATACCGTGCAAAATACAGTAAAAATAATTCCTTTATGACCTCAATAGTTATTCTAGTATTTTCTTCGATAATTGTGTTCTTGTTACAGAAGATTTGAAAACAGTTTGAATCATCCAATACTTTGGTCATGTCTAAGCAAAGCTATTGTCAGGGATGGATCGAGTCCTTTGGTTTCAGTTAATTCATTGCACTTCTTATTTTGTGTGCGCGCGCGTGCTTTTCACAAATGTAGAATTATTTATTTGCAAAGTAGTCCTTGAAAAGATCCATAAAAGTACTTGTATTTTATTATTGGAAAGGCATGGGAACCATATATGCCTTGGGTAGTTGTAGAACCCATTAAACTAAATAGGAGTTTCTTAGGTTAGCAAAATACTCCATTTCCCGTATACTTCTTGCCTCCCATACTTTCTTGTAGCTGTTGTATAAATTCAGCCTTTCAATATATTACGAATATTCAAGGTTTCGTATTCTATTAGTCTTTCATTGGTCTTCTGCTCTACGCAGATACCGCATTTTCACTGCTTGAAGGTGGTTGTCCAAGTTTTGCAACTGTACGTCAGGTTCGGAACTAATTTTGTTCTATAGCTTATTTTTTGTTTGCTTATGAAGAAAGCTTCTGTTCATGGTGATGTAGTTTTCCGGCAGCTACTACTAGACTTTTGAAGAAGAAAAAAATGACGAGAAAAACTTGTCTAGTGGTTACTGTCGTTGACTGCTGATCGTGGTCTCTGGTTCTACCAGCGGATGTTTTCCAAACCGAGAGGGTCTGGAACGGAGCCCACCTAGCATTGTGATGCAATTGGGGAGCTGCTGTGAATAAAAGACTGGCGATCACAGTTGAGAGTACTGGAATAACTTTGGTTGAGAGCTTCGGCTCTCCTCCCTCCAGGAGAGGCCTCATCTAGTAGTGGATTAAATATGGTTGTGAATTTTATGTGTGTGTGTATATATATATATATATATATATATATATAATAAATCACAGCCATATTCAATCCACTAGTGGATGAGGCCTCT
>JAGDQP010000686.1:15322-62011 GCA_022664845.1 Lepisma saccharinum
ATATAACTCCATTTCGCAAAGTTTCATAGTTTTGGGAAGGTTAAAGTCAAGCGAGTGAGATAGTGAGTGAGAAAGATGTTGAAAGTGATTAAAAATTATTTCTAAAGATAATCTTGAGCTTGTGTTAAACTAGTCGTTGCACCTGTTGTTAGCTCTCGAAACACGTAACTGAAACAAGGGAACCATGTGCGGACATTACAAGTCCTTATTTTATGAAATCGAAGGTTCGAAAGTTTACGGCGAGTAGGGACACAATTTAGTTGATGGGAGGAAAGTCCAGTTTTGGATTGGTCTTGAAAAATATATCCCCAACTGAAAAGAAAAATGGATTTAATCGATTCGGTATCTTTGAAATTGGAAATGTATAAACGCATTTTGATTGTCCACTAGAAGTCTACAACTAACCGCTACAAGTATACAACAGACTCGGGGGCTCCTTCGTAGAAGGATGCATATGCTTTTAAGCAACGATTAACTCAGTACCAAAGGCGACACCTCCTCTAATACCACTGATAATGACATCTTCCTATGGGAAAATTTAATTTTTAACGAATTATAATTTTCGAAGGGTTTTATTCTTTATTATCCTTAAGGCGCTATTGCACTATCGAGCTTGCTGTTGAGCTTCCTCGACTATATTTCCCGACCAGGCGTCGAGAATCTACGAGCCTGACCTTGAGCAAGCTTGACGGATTTTTTTGCTATTACACTGTCGAGCTCACTGATCAGCTTACTCATAGAGAGAACTCGGGCGAGCAATAGCGCCTTAACTGTACTTCTAAAAGAAGGACGTGTCCTACGCAAGAAGGATGTTGTAACTCCAGTCTCAATCAAGGCCCTGGTGTGGGAAATAAGAGCCGCATGTTTTCGTTAACTACATAGATAAAATTCCAACTTATTTAATTTTAAAAATTCGCTTTGTCGCAGTTCTTATCTAACAGTGACACACAGCAGTTGTATGGTTGTGTGATATAATTGATATTTCGGTTTCGAAAGCGAATTATCCTTAAATGCATTTCCTTAATTTCTTCAATCAAGCGAATTCTGGTATGGCGCGGCGACGGTGCTCCTCTCTTTCGCACGGCAAAGTTACAAACTACTAATAGATCGATTGAATCCCTAAATTGTTGACAAACTCAGAAATAAAAGCTTTGTTGGAGGTAGTGTCTTATGATTTCATTCGTGTTTCTCTAGTATGACTAATGTCTAGATCTGTGCATACAGGATTTCGTGCTAATGTTGAGATGCGCGTTTCCAGACTATAACACTCAAGATACGGAGATAAATTCGTCACCGATTGCTGCTAGCAGAAACTCATTTGCTAATAGCAGTTGAAGTAATCTCCGTAGGCATGTATATACCTTCAATGAACATTGTTCATTTGCAGCTTATGCTCTACTTGTAAATGTGCATTAGATAGGAATGTTGCTTCTAATGATCAGCACCACAATTAAGACGATATATAAGTATAACATCTGACACCAAAATTATCGACTGTCTTTAGTGTTTTTTCTCGTTTTGTGTGAAATAATTTTCTAATGGAATATGACCTTAATTTCAACAGACTTGTTTCGGAGAAAGTACTATCAGTAATGTGTTGATCGAATTTTGCCTGGATTATGTTCAGTTTAATCGCAGCTGCTGAAACAGTCTTTGGGTGTTCAGTTTTTCAAATGCTGCAGTACATTTCCGAAGGTTCTATTATGCCGCTACAGATGTGCAAAAGCTTAATTAGTATTTTATCGTGTGAGAAAGGCCCAGTAATTAGTAGCGAAACCAGTGAGTGTGTGTCCTAATTTTAATCGGCAACACAAACTTGATGCAAATAATGAGATTATCACATTGTTTGAGGTGAAACATTCTCAGGACCTCTTAGTCTAAGCTAGTTTTTCGAGAAATAGTTTGTCTGTGCTAAATTTATTTTCTCTACGTCGCAATGGAGAATTTAGTCGACGCCACATCCGGTTGGTTACCATAGCAAGGGCGGAGGCCAAGTCTAAACAAACTTTAAATTTGATAGCAGAAAGGTAGAAAATCAGTTGTGGAAGGAATGGCTATTAATGTTTTTCGAAATGTTGATTATTTCGGTGACGAACGGAAACTAATTGAAAGAGTAGAAAATGCTGTGGAGTCCAAACATGTACTTTTGCTTACATATAACTGAGATTTGATGCACATTCGAGGGAAAATGCAAGAAAGGCCATATGAACAATAAACATAATAAGTTGAGGTGAGTAGCTAATTTTTATCCCGGTAATTTATGATTTGAAACACATACAAAGGTACCATTAACTTTCGAAATCTTGATTTATGCTATACCTTGTATACTTTACCTACAATATCAATTTGCGCAGTTGTACATAGGGTACAAGGGTATCGTTTTAGCACTCGTATTTATCTTTTTGAGTGTGCGTCCTAACTATAACCGAATTAGCAACTTCAGTTTGTTTAAGCTTTTTAGATATAATTATCACGTTTTTTAAATCCGCAATCAACGATGAATTATCCTCAACATCATATCAACGTATTCATAATTGCGAGAAATTTGTTTACTTACCTTCTACCTTCTAGTTTACTTACCACTTCCTTATCTAGTTTGTCCTTTGGAAACAGAAAAAAGCAACACATCTCTCTTTGTGACAATCTGGCACAAAGCATAAAACCATAACGAGTTGTTGAATATCGAACACTACAAACCTATTGCTAAACACCCGTTTGTTTAGACTGTAACATTGTGGGTTGCCATGGCGACCTGCCGGATCTGACGTAAGACTTTAGTCCTTCATTCTGGAGTCACAATATAAAAGGGAATAAGTAAAAATCATTTTAAGAGGAGGATGTGTTTTACCTGGGGTTCCTAATGCATGTTTCTTCTAGGGTGTCAAAGAATAATGTTGACACCCTAGAAAAATTGTGCATTACGAACCCCAGCCCTATCTTAGGATTTTTTTTTCTTATTCCCTTTTACGTTGACTTCAGAATTGAAACTATTCAGCATGAGTTGGATATATCCACTATGGGCTTGAAACACTGTATTATACTGTTAAAACATATTTTTTGTGAGATGGTCATTATTTTCATTTAATGAATGAAATTCCAGAACTTAATTCTGCAGTGTTGTTGTTTGCAAAACGACGGGGTTCGCACCAGGGTTTAAAAAAAAAAACACACAAAAAAAACGTATGTTTAGAAAAACATGTATTTTTTGTTTTAAACACGTTTTCGTAGACTGCGAAACGAAAAGTGTTAAAATGTTTAAACATTTTCTTTATAAAGATGGTAGGGTTTTATAGGTAGTCCATCTGCAGTAGCCTCCATAACGATTTCAATTGCACTTTTGGTGTATTTATTCATAAGCACTTACTAGAAATTGTAGGTTCTGTTTTGCCAAATTTGATGAAATTTGCTGTTCATTAAAATTCAATGACAAAGCTATTTATTATATAAAGGGTAAAAAGATAAAGGTATAACCTGTGCAATGCGCACGTGCCGTGATCGGCGCATGGGGGATATGGAAGTAGCGCTCCACATATTCTCGCCCAACGGCACGAAGTAAGATGGTGTGGTCAGCCCCTCGCTCGGCTGCCTTTACCTCCCTAAGTGCCCAGGAAAACCAAAGACACTGTGGTACTTAATTTGATAGGAGGCTGAGTATACCTCAGAGCGCCATGCATATGAACACTGAAGGAAAATTCTCCAGTGTCCTGGCTGGGATTTGAACCCGGGCCACGCGATTCGTAGTCAGACGTGCTACCGCCTGTAACAGATTTTGTTGAATGTATTTAATAAATAGCCTTGTCAACGAATTTTAGTAACTACTATTGATGAGTAATCAAAGGATACTCTAAAATAAGACTTTATTACATCCTTTTGATTAAAATATGTACAAACGTCGATTTTAAAATACAAAAGAAACTATTATATATGGTAAAAATACATTGGTAGTACTTATTGTACATCTGCTCTGAAATAGCCTAAAAGATGTGCACAAATGTATTGTAAATATACAAAATTAATTGTACTTCTGACAAAAATAAAAACGTTTCCGGCATAGGAGTCGAACCGATCACCACTGGTACACCAATCCGATGTAGTCGCTAGACCACGGAAACACACGCCCGAGTTTGCCTATTTATAATTAGTCTATCAGATCGCAAGAGACGCCTGTAGTAAAAGGGTGGGAGTTGGCGAAGATTAGATTACGTTGAAATAGGCCCGGCACGTGAGATGACAGTGGAAGTGCAAGGAAAAAAAATAGTTTGGCAAGATTCCTCACATAGTTGCTGGTTCCAACTAGGGATGTCAATCAGCTCGGCTCGAGCGACGAGTCTAATGCTCGAGCTTGACTCACTATAACCGAGTCGCAGCGTGAGTCTCTCTGAGCACCGACTCGAGTCGAGCGAGTGGTTCACATCGAAATAACTAAAAAAAAAAAAAAAACTTTCTAAAGACATTCTTCTTTTAATCAATTCGTACTAAAAAGTAAAAAAAAAGTAATTTTGTTTATGCATGACAAAGAAGAAAAGAATGGGGCGCGTCGTTTAAAAAATTATGAAGTGACTGTATATGAGAGCGCCACATGCTTTTCTTTTTAGGCATGCATAAACAAAATTATTTTTTTCCTTTTTAGTACGAATTAATTAAGAAAAGAATGTCTTAAAAAAGGGTTTTATTATTTATGTTAATTTAGTTTCACAAGTTTGGAAACAATGATACTAGAAAGCATGATAGTCGATGTGAAGTTAGTTTATTGATCTCCTTGGCAACGTAATTTGTTGTTCTAAGTTTTCTCGAATAACTCTACTGATCAAGTAGAAAACCGAGATCGATGTGTACAAATTATGAGCTAAGATAACTTTGCATTATCTTACTCCATTTCTGACGGTTATGCCAATCTACTCGGCTCGAGCGTCGAGTCGAACGCTCGAACTCGACTCACTGTAACCGAGTCGCAGCGTGTCTCTCTCTGAGCAGCGACTCGGCTCGACTCGAACACCTAGTGAGCGCCGACTCGGTTCGGCTCGAGCATATAGTGAGCGCCGACTCGGCTCGACACGAGCAGTTCTGAGCACCGACTCGACTCTAGGTACTGTGTTAAAACAAGCCTATTTCTGTCCGTATAAAACTTTTACCTTTCCACTTGCACTATCAAGGCTCAAAGATAAGATAAAATGAATTGTATGGGCGGTAACAGCACTTTGGCGTACGCCCTTCCCATCATCGAGGCTCAAACGGCAGTGCGTCTGACTAAAAATCGGGCGACCCGGGTTCAAATCCCGGCCAGAACACTGGAGACTTTTCTCGCAGTGTTCCCTTGTGTCTCTGAGGTGCACTCAGCCTCCTATCAAATTGAGTACGAGTGTGTCCTTGGTACTTCTGGGCACCTTGGGTAGGTAAAGTCATTCGAGTGTGAGATTGACCACCCAATCTCACTTCGTACTGTAGGTCGAGAATATGTGGAGCGCTACCTCCACATTCCCCATGCGCTGTGAGGTGAGCTTTATCTTTACCATTGTAATTAAAATGAATCTTCAGACATTTTTGTCGTTTTCTGATTAACAAAATCTCTCTAAGATAATTTCACACCATTTTTGGTTTTTAATTTGATTGATTCTCTCTAAATCTTAGCAGGACACCTAAAATATCCAAAGTAAAAGCATCATGACCAATAAATAAAACCTAATTTTCAGAAAACTAATAAAAATGAATGTTAAAACCAGAGACTGGCATACACTGTATATCAGTGTCGTTTCTGAGACACACTTCGTTAACTAGCCTACACAATTGATTAATAGGTGAATATTTACTGGACATTCTAAAAGCGTGCTTTAATCGGAAATTAGCGTAATTCTTTACCCTTCTACGAGTGAATGTTCCTGAGAGATAGTAAGTGATGGCAGTTAATATCACCATCGACTAACTTTTTGAGAAACACCTTTTTCAATTACGCCCTTCTGCTAGACAAGAGTTCTCATTTCTAATATTGCGCAATATTCATCATAGAAGCTTTAATAATATGATATTAAAATTGATTGTAATACAATAATGCCGATGAAAGTTAGACGACAGATTACGTTTTGCTAGTCAGAAATACGATCCTACGGTAATAAAATTCAAGTAAAACCCTGTTTGTATGTGTTGCTGTGCTGTATCATTTCTAGAATCAGTGTTTGATATATTTTGTATTGGATAATGAAATAAAAATAATAAAATTTATGTAAAACGTTGATTGCGTGATCTTAATTTATTCTCGATTTGTTACGGGACTCGCATCATGTAGCGAGATTTGTGGAATGTATCGTGTCACAGCTGAATACTTACGACTGGCGGCTGGGTAGTTTGTTGGTTGGGATGTTTAAAAGTCCCAGGTAGAAAGTGAAAGCTCTTGACCTCGCCGACGAGTATGGTGGCAACACTGATGGAAGTGGCTGGCTGTGAATGAGGTCACGTGTCTGCATTGGCAGATGGCCAGGTGGGCTTTCCTTCTGGTCTTGACCGCGAAGATGGCCTGTCCCTCTGGTTGCCGCAGCCTCGAGGGCTATAATGCAGCGCTGGTATGCTGAGCTTGCGGTATGTTTTGCGCTGTTGCAGATTAGTCTATTTGTTTCCACGTCATTGGTGTGAATTATTCAGAATAATCAGCAGCATTTTTATGTAATAATGAAAGTTCACACATACGTGCCGCTTAACAAAGGTGTTTTTGTAGTCATACTGACGTATTTCCTATGAACCCTTCACATGCCAATAAATTGACGTTAGCAGGCAGTCTGTGTATTGACAGTCCGTTGAGTCTCTTGAATTGTCATGTCCGCTTTCAGCAATGAATAATTGTATTGTTATTCATGGAAATTAAGCATTTTTGTTTCTTCGTCTCAAATATTTGTGGAAGTAATAAGACTCGTCATTTGTAGCCTTTTTCCTACCACAAGTAAAACTATGTAAAAAGAATAATAATAATGTTAACAGGTGATACATACAATTCTGTGAATAAAAATAATTATTTTTTATCTTTATGTCGTGGGACAAGTATAACTCGAATAGTGAATTCAGAAATCATTTAAATAAAATGTAAATGTGGTAGTACTTTACTAATAAAAGAAAAGATGTTTCTTGTATGTACTTTTTCTTAAGGTCTTAGCTGTGTACCGAAACCTTTGAGTTTTAAAGAAAAAAAAAAAGTCGTTGAAATTAGACAATTCGGAGGCAGAGAACGTGTGGATCCCAGGCAAAAAATATTATGATAAAAAAAAAGTGAGAGTGGGCTGTGTTTTTAACGTAAGATCTGTTGGGTGAGAAGTTTCGCTCGTCACCTTGTAAGCAAGGGGTTCCCAGCACTATTTTCCGTAGGAACACATTAAACGAAATGATTCGGAATCCACTTGAAGCTGTAACTCCCATCCTTCCCAACCTTGGAACGTCGTCTTCATCAAATGGAAGACACTATCCATCTGCCTTCGTGTGGAAGTGCTAGTGTTGAAACCTGAAAAACTTCTAATTTATGAATGCATCTTATAGTACAGCAGACATGTGAAAGGATTGTGCCTTTAATGATAGAGGCATGAGACTTACAGCATGGATGAAGCACATTTTTCTAAAGATTTTAAGATATAGGGCCATCTAAGATTTTTCCGAGGCGCTTAAAACTTTTTTTTTTCATTTATCTCACAAACTGTGGACGGTACAGCAATTTTGCAAAAGTACAAAATGAAAGATCATATTTTTTCCTTCCTGAATTCTGTCTTCGATACAATTTTTCTCCTAGAATGAACGGTTACAAAGTTATCACCGGTTTTTGAATTTTAACATTTCAACACTTAATAGAAAAGGGTCCATTAACTTGGCTCCTCCACCACACCAAATTTTAGAAATAAATAGCCTATCGTTTTGCACCACAACGGTTAAAAAGTTATAAGCACATGTTTTGAGGGGTCCAAGTTAATAGTAGCTCTCCCCCAGTAATTTTTTTTCGAAAACAGATAGTGTAACGGTCTGTACGTTTTGAACCGTTTTACACCAAAGTTCCGCGTTTTGCACCGCAATGGTTAAAAAGTTATAAGCACATATTTCGGGGAGCCAAATTAATAGTGGCAATCGTAAGTTTTTTTTTTTTTTTACAAAACAGATAATGTATCGCCCTGACTTGAACCTAAAATGACCAGGTTTTGCGAAACTGGTGCAAAACGAATTCAGTAAGATACACCATCAGTTTTTTGGAGAGAGAAGAAAAAGGATTGCTACCATTAATTTGGTCCCCTATATATGTGCACCATTGCTGTGCAAACCGTTACACTAGCTGTTTTCGTAAAAAAAAATGACTGGAGGCTATTATTAACCCCAAATTTATATGCTTATAACTTTTTAACCGTTGCGGTGCAAAACGATAGGCTATTTATTTCTAAAATTTGTCATGGTGGAGGGGCCAAGTTAAGGGGACCCTTTTCGGTTAAGTGTTAAAACGTTAAAATTAAAAAACCGGTGATAACTTTGTAACCGTTCGTTCTATTCTTCGTCCAGATCTAAGAGTATATTGTTGCTCTTACGGCAACAGCAATGCCGGTTTAACTGTTAAATAAAAAAATAACCGAAACTGAGTTCACTACAGCCGTTCTCTCAGTTCGGGTTGCCATAATCAATCGGCAACGCTCCAGTCGCTGTTAGTTTTCCTCCCTCGTCACGTTTTTAAAATGAAACTATCATTATATTAGATAATTAAATATGTGAACATGAAGAAAGCAATTAGGGAATGAGTTTCCGTAACAATGTTGAATACAAAACTTCTACGTGGGATCATTAAAGAGAAATAACAGTAAATAAATTTCGTGTGCGTCAGGGGGAAGTACAATAAATAAAACTGCAGCTGTTACCCATAAGCTGCAACATTATAGATCGGTAATAGGAGAAAAATGGTAATAAGGACTCAGAAAGAAATATGATCATTCATTTTGTACTCTTGCAAAAATCCTGTACGAGCCACCGTTTGTGAGATAAATAAAAAAAAAGTTTTTGGCGCCATTTTTTTCAAAATGGCAGCTGGTTCCAGAAAAATCTAAGATGGCCCTACATCTTAAAATCTTTAGAATAATGTGCTTTTATTGTTGCTGTAAGTCTTATGCTTCTTTCATTAAAGGCACAATTCTAAAGCCAAAATGTTTTAGTAACTACTGACTTCAACCCGTCACGATGATATGAGTGCAATGCAGTTAAAATCCACATACATCCATGTCCCAGGTAGGATTGGAACCCGTAACCTCATGAACGGCGGTCCTACGCCCCAGCCCACACGGCTACCGAGGTCTGCTCAGTCCTACAAGAGAACATACGAGTTTTTATTTTCATTTCTGGCTGTTTGTATTCTTTACTTTGTTTGAATCAGAACCGTTCTTTTAATGGATTAGTAACAACAACAACAGGTTCTTATAATTTGAACGTTTTCAAAATCGTAATATTCTGTTCTTGCGTTAATTTACCAAATAGCGAGTGTGTTTGAGTAACCATCACCTCTTTCAGTCAGCTATGTTATTTGTCATCCATTTTCTCTTTTACAATGTACAATGAATGACTTCATGGCGAGAGGGCATGTGACGTATTCTTTAAGAAAGAATACCTTTATACGGTTTTTTGTCGGGTTTAGGTCTCAATTAATTTCACTTTTGATTATTAAGTTCATAATTATAATGATTGCTATAAACGTAATGCTCCGTGCAAACTAATCAGGAATGTAACTCTTGGAATCAGTTCTTCGTGAGAACATGATTGATCATTAATGTGAGTGCTAGCGACCGCTCTAGAATCAGAGCCGTTTATCTGGTGAAAGATGAAGACGATTTATCTGTTCGTATACTATGCCACACACGAGTAATCGTACTGTTGAAATGTGAACCTAAGATAAGTTTTCTAGGTAATCAAAAGTTGAATAAGTTCCTTTTTTAAATCAGACCTGAAACCGGGTCACTTTTGGTGATCATTTTGAAACTTGACCCGAATGGTTCGACTTTCAGTATAGCCTTTCAGACCTTTTTTTTTCTTCAGTTATATGTGATTGTTATACTAGTATTAGGCACATTTCGGCCTTGTATTTTTCGTGCTGCGGGGGAGGGAGGCACCACCGGGCACCTCTGAAAGAAACACTGTTCAATCACAACAGTGTATATATAATAAGGAAAGAATTAAAACTTTGCTTTGCCCACCGGGTCGAAATCGATTCGAACCGGGTCCCAAGCAAGATCCGGTCCAAAACTTACCCCATGACCCGTTTCAGCTCTGTTTTAAATAATAATTTAATCTTGAAGTCTAACAATCCTTTCGGGAATAATATAGTAATTTTCAGTTTGAAATCTGAGTTCCGGGTTTGCATGATAATCCATACTGTACTATCTATTATTATGGAACAAAGTTTTTGTTAGTAAAATACTGTATCAACTTTCGTTGTCACATTATGTGGCTGATGGTTTACTTACATCCAGTACTGATCATACCTTTGATTTTGATGAATTAAATGTACGAAACGTAAAATATATTCAGTGAATTGTGTATCCTGTGTGCTTGCTTTATATATTTTACATAGCCTCTTCGGCATTTCCTTTTACCGTAGGTCAGTGTTTTTCCACCTTTTAATACTCTCGGAGCGGCAAACTATAGGGGAAAACTTTCAAGGACCGAGAAGATGCCAGTAAGTCAGAGGTTTATTTGACGTTGAAAAGATACCAGCACATCTTATAATTCAAGCTGTTTCGGAAAGGAAATTAAAATTTAATCTCAATTTTGAAATGTTGAAATCTACTAAATAAATGTCATATGTATTAGCTTCCCGAGAACCGGCACAATAGTGTCGCGAACGGGCGGCTGAAACCCACTGCCGTAGGTGATATTAAGAATAAAGTTGAAAAGCACACTAACAAGTACATTACCATAGTATTTGTATGCTATTTAGTACAGCTGTAAATAGTTATTATGAAGTCAAGAAAACTTCCACTTGATCCAAAAATATAATGCTTGGTGAACTTACGTTTTTTCAAGTTTTGATTGATATCTGGGCGTATATTGACGTTCTAAATACGTAAAGAGGAAAGTGTGTGTATCATACTCTTTTTACAAACCTAGAAAAACGAAGATTTAAGTTCTGTGATCGCGAGAGAATATTTGATATTTTAAAGGGATAATTGGTGGTACGAGAGAGCAGGGAAGGATTATCAAACTTGACATAACTGATCCATAGACGTTAAAAAATGAGAGCCAGGAGAGGCAACGCCAATGCTGATTATGGTGGGTCATCTCTGCTCACCTCAAACCAAAATGCAGTCCGGCTTTTCTGCATCTTGATATAAGTTAAATAAACAGCGTAATTTAAAAGTATATAATTCACCATACACCATCAATGCACATACAATGTTCTTAAGATACTTTTATTTTTTTAGAATCGCCCACATTTTTTTACGGTCCACCTATGACCTGGCTATGGAACGAACGACATGGCTGTTTTCGCTCCATCGCTGCCAGAATCCAATGTTAACCCTTCATTGTCTCTTGTATTTGCTGATAGCAGTTCTAAGGATGTAGTTTTATTTACCTCTACATCAGCAGCTGTATGCATTTTATGCCCGTCATCCCATTAATTCTCTCGTACACTCCAATGTGTGTTATGTAGTATATTTAAGGTTAACTATTTATTTGTTTCGCGTTCAGTACTATATTTGGAAATTAGTTTTAAAGAAATATTACATTCAGTCTAAAATGTGCTCAATCTGACATCACCAAACCAATATACATTGCAAGCAATAATTTTAGAGCGTTAACGAATATTGGTTCATTATTTTTGTATTGTGCAACTTGTCGGGCGTATTGACCATTTTGTATGAATCTGTGTGTACAGTCCCAAAATCAAAAGCGATTTCTCTCGCTCAGACCAGTCAAGGAGCACAAATTATATGTTCGTACCTTTCGGACTTAGTCCCCTAGATTTTCAATGGAAAGGAAATTTCAGTGGTAGTCGATCGAGCATCTTCTTCCTCTTTACGTGAATTTTTTGTACAAATTCGATTTTCGTACTCTTTCAGTCTAATTAGTTATTGCTGGTAGAAATTCTATTGATTAGATTAAGTAATCATAGGATTGTTATTAATTTTATGTATGAAAAACGCATGATTACTTTGAAATATACGAAAGTTGTACTTAATGTACTCTTAATTTAGAGTACGTTTTTGATCGTAGTATTACTATGACAGCGCGTTTGTTACTCAGTAGCGTGTTACATTAAACAGTTTGCAATGTAGTACACACACACACACGAAAAATTGGGATTCCAATAAACTTGTAAGCTGCATTAGACTATACCTTCTCACTCTGTATTCTCACTCCTCTTATCCCGTCAGTGCCATCGAGCTGTACGGGAATTTCCACTCGGCGGTATGAAATCCCGCAAACTCATTCAAGTACAATTCATTGAAATACTGAGGTTGCATAACTTCAGACACACAATATCCCGTCGGTGTGTATACACAATGATAAAAGCAACCATTTGCGTTTCGAATGTCAGTGTTGTTATCCCAGCTGTAGGGAGGGAGGAGATAAAGATAAAAATCAACTTCTAAGTTGACATTGTGCTTAATTTCAGTTTTGGAAAAAGAAATAAGCACAGTATAATCCAGTGTAGGTTAGGAAATAGAGTTAGGGCAGTCGTAGAGAATACTTGGTTCACGTAGCGAAGAGCCTTTCGAAATGGAGCAGGAGATAGGCAACAATTTAAAGATAATTTGTCTAAAACAAAACACATACCTTTAACTACTACTTGGTGAAAGAAACTGGTTATGTTGCTTACACAGCAGCTGTACTCGTAAATAAAAGAAAATACTGTTAAATGCATACTTGGAGGGAGAGAAGCCACAACTAAATCAAATTGACAGTATGACTTGTGGCCAAGAGGAAAGAGTAAAGGTAAAAAAAAAGTAAAACTATTCGCTGAGCGATACGCACACGCCGTGAACGACCGCGCTCCACATATTCTCGACCTAGGTACAAAGTGAGGTGGGGTGGTTAGTCCCAGGCTCGACCGCATTTGCCTTCCCAAGGTGCCCAGGGGTACCAAGGAGACACTGGTACTCAATTTTATAGGAGACTGAGTGCAACTCAAAGCGCCAGGCATGGGAACACTGCGAGAAAAGTCTCCATTGTGCTGGCCGGGATTTGAACCTGGGCCGCCCGATTCGTAGTCGGAAGCACTCCTGCCTGTCACGGCGACTCATCCAAGAGGCAAAAGTAAATGTAAAAGGTATTGTTTCAGCGAAAGTTCTGTCATATTCAAAAACACTATAATAAATGTCACGTATCTATGTATCCATCCAATTTTTCTCACCACTTCTATGGTAAATATGTTAATTTAATAAACGAATCGTAGATTAAACAGTTAATTCATTGGTAATTGTAATTTAATAGAAACTTCTCTTTTTTTATTTGCAGGGGACCAACGCGCCGAGGCCAGCGTATGGTGGCGGGTGTCAAAAAGGCCCACGGCCGTCCAATATGACGCCGACATCGGCGGCAACTACAACACCCTCGTATCGACCGCAGAGCAATTGGGGCCCCTATCCTTCCATGCGCTATCCTATCCAAGCCACAGCAGCCTACACAACTGCTTACGCTCAGCCTCCCACGGTAAGTTACAGACATTCTAATACTGTGGTGAGAGTTTTTGTTTAATGTACAAAATTGTGGGAGGATCATGTCGTTCTTTCACATGTACGTGGTATAATAATTCCATTGAACTTCAAATGAATTCTTGTTTCGTCATATTTGTTCCATGGATTTGTACATCGCAAAGGAACACAGATTTCTGGAATGCGAGATTTCAAGTTTACTATCAGAACATCCATTTGTTATATTAATTTACGGGTGTATTTATGAATCGTTAAAATAGCCGGTAATGGTAGGATAGTGAAAATGGGAATTAAATTCTTGGTAGTTTGGTAAATAACCATTTGAGGTGAGAAGTGTTGGGTAGACAATTATCTCTTTAAATAAATAACTTACGCTACCCATATCGCATTAATGTAAAATTTGGCCACATAAACTTCAGAGTACGGATTTGTCATCAAGCGGTTTTCGAAGAGGACTGTTAAAATGAATCTCGACATTTTCCTGGATTATAAGAAAAATCTGTTTGATTGCTAGCCTGAACCCAGTTCAAAGGTACTCGTCCTTTCTGAAGGCGGCGTCAGAATATCTCTATTGCATTCGAATATGGAGGCGAATATCTCTACATATTATATTAAATTAGAATAGTATCATTCATGCACAGACTGGCCCAATTTGAATTTAACTTAGTTTGATAATTCTGTGATAAGAGTTTATAGGCATAATGTCCACATTCTGGAAAATTAGGGAAATCTGACAGATAATTTCTCAGTTCGTACCCTTCTTGTTTAATCATTTTTCTTGCATGCTCAGTCCAGATTTTGTGGATGGTTTGGTTGGTGGGGATTCTGCTTCATAGTTGGGAGGAAGGAATCCGTTCCTTCTTTCCATCCCTTTTTGTTAGAAGACCGCATTTTATACTCTGGTATTGTCTCGTAGTTTCTCTTCTCAGAGTTTCATTTTGCTGTCCGTTCCGTATTTCAGAGATTCATATAGTTTTAATTGTATTGTAGTTTAGCGCGTACACTATTCATTTGGTTCTGGTTTCAGGCCCGATTTTCATTCTGATTGATATTGGATTCAGCCATTTTATTAACATCGTTCAAACATTGATGTATTAGGTAGCATATTTGACATACTACCCTGGATAGCATGTATTTTACAGTCAGTGCATTTTGCCAAGTGGTAGTCAAACTAGTCATTTCGTTCATGGGTCGTCGAGTAGCGTCATCGAATGCTCAAGGACATCAACATGTGAGAAACTTGAAATTTAAATTGATACAGCCTTCTGTCACTATGTTGCTTCTGTTGCAACAGAACAGTCGTCAGATACAGGAGTAAACAAAATAGTTTACTGTATCCAAGTACTTAGTGATTTTTATTACTCTGTGGATGTTTTAATGAGTAATCAAGTGCAGAAAAACACCCCATGGCAGGTATTCATATCTTATTAATCAGAGATGTTACAAAGGCAAAAATAAATGGGATCATGGAATTAGTGGCAAGAAAAGTATCTCTGAATGCTTGCCAGAACAGAAACTTAACTCATACTTAATGTTTCCTAACAACTCTGTTGCTTTCTAGTTGTCCTTGGGAACATATAATTACTGTTACTGTATTGTTGCATTAATCGCAGTTTTAATAGCGGTTTCACAGTTCGTTTATGAGCTTCCTCTTCTTATTATGAATGTGTAATAAGCTTGATTTCTTATTAAATTCACTTCAGTGTTCGAAATGATTTTGCAAAATTATTATTATTATTTACTTGTAGTTATGTTGTTCGGGAATTGTTATTGTATACTACTTTAATTTATGGCGAAGAAAGCATATCTGTTAAGATTAGGTGGTGTTGGGCACATCTTAGGTATTATTGGTAATATATATAGAAAAGATGGAACCGAAAGTTAATATATATACATATATGAATTTTTCGGGGTAAGTGCTTTTTTGTGACTGCTTATTGAAAGTAGTTGACAAAGATGACAGACTGTTTTTAAACTTTTAATCGTGATATTAATGAGATGCAGTTTAAATGCTGTAGGGCTACTAATAGAGAGAAAAATTGGCCGTTTGTCGAATAAAGTAGTTAATCTTATTCAAATATCAATTTAAGTAAATTCAGTTGAACGAATGATTTTACGAAAAGCAGGTGACTACAAGAGTATGTGCCAACTAGATAGTGATGATAGAATTACTTACACAGGTATTTTAAGTAGGGATGGTATCCGGATATCCTGATCGGAAACTCGGATCAAAATCAGCATATTCAAAACTCCGACCCGGAACTACATATCCGAAACGCGGATTCGGATCCAGATTTCCAAAATATCCGGATCCAGAGAGAGAGAGGCCTTTAAAGAATTACGTCCGCATCCATGAGGAAGGTGGTTCAAGCTTTATTTTTGCTGGACATCTATGTATTAGGGATAGGAAATCTGCTTAATCTTGCTTACAAAGGGAGAGGGGATCTAAAGTGACTAAAACTGTGCTAATATTTGAACGACCCTATATTGAAAAGTCTGATCCGGATATCCGAATTTGGAGATTTCTAAAGTGAGGGAAGTGCCTCCAGACAAGACAGTCATTGAGTCCCAGATAGTAATAATAATTATAAATTTCGTTACACTTGTATATCTTTAAACTTTGGCCTAACAGCAGTTGAACAGAACTGAAACAGAACAACAACAACAACAGAAAATTAAGATTACCGGTAAGTAAAAACTGTTATGTTCCAGGGTTTGGGCACATTCATCCTATACCCGCAATTACACCACTGAATTCCCTACCTAAGATGACCAATCGTCCCCGATTTTCGTGGACAATTCTCGAAATGACATTGTCGTCCCCGGCTATTTTGGTTTCCGATTTCCAGAAAATGTAAAATTACAATAATAATACCTCAACTGGCTAGAAATATTTAACCAGCAATGCCCCATTCTACAGAGGAAAAAAAAGTACCTACCTGACAACTACCTGCCACCAAATCTCAGACAATAACATTCCCTTGAAATATGTGCTAGTCGTCCTTCATTATATTAACATGTTTCATTTTAAGCCTTCACGGTAGCGTTTCAGTAAAAGTAGACTTCGGATGATTTGAAATAAGTGACCTCCACGTCGATGTATCTGACCGTTTTTGTTCTGGTGACCAAAGTAGAACTTTCAACTGAATTAGCTTCTCCCATTTTGAAGCCTTCCTTTACGACATTTTGGTCCTATTTGCACCTCTGTGAAATTAGGGATAGGACACTGAGAATTTCTATTACTGTCTTCACCTTCCAATGCCTATAACGATGTGGACTTCCTGCTGCAACTTGCCTTTGCAGTGATTTTTTTTTATTATTACTATATACGCGCTTCAGTACATTGTCATTTGTTAATGACGTGTTACTACTGGAAACATGATCATGTGTGTTTAAACCGTGGTGATGGACCTTGATAGGTCAAAACGCAGATTAAATTGTCTTCGAAAAATAATTGGGTCACCCTAAATTTATAGCGTAAACTTTTTCCACTTTTTCGTTTATATGGGCTGGACAAGCAGCTGTCCATCATAATACTAGAACACGACTGAATATGTGTGTCGTGTCACACAGTATTTGCTTTTAACTTATCGTTACACAATAATTTCGTCACAAGAACAATGCACCTTCAAATCTAGGGTTGATCAAATCCGGATGGATTAAAATCGGATGACTGATAGATACCGGATGGGCGGATATTCGTATTTCTAGTGATCATGGTCGCGTTTTTAGATTGCAGTAGGGAGGTTACTTTTAGTTTTACCATGTGATTGCTGGTTTGGTACCCAAACAGAGAATGTGTCTTTTTCTCTGCCCACGAAAGCGTTCTTGCCAAGGTACATCATCCCACTATGGCTGTTTGCCCCCCCCCCCCCCCCCCCATAAATGTAAGTTAAAAGTTAAACCGCTCTTCATCTTCGTTTTCTCCTTTCAATCATATCTTTAATTGCGTCTCGTAGTATGGGGGCTGCGTAAACAGCGTTTTAACTAGTTCGGTTTTCTTTTACTTCATTAAGTTTGTTTCTTCTCTTTCGTCGAGCCCATGAAGCAGTGTATATTCCGTTCAAAACTTCGAATCAATGTTTTCCTCAATTCTTAATCATTTACAGGAAAGAAAGAAAAAATCTTAATCATCTCTTAATGCCTCTTCCAGCATTTGCTTATTCTGTCACAGGTAGCTTTGGTCGAATTCAAATATGAGTTTTTTTTGTGCTATCTGTGGATTTCAATGTCAGTTATTGGAGTCAGTGAAGGTGGGACGAGTTTGGGGCAATAACTTGGACATAGTTTGAAATAAAAATTCGATGTACATGGAGAAGGATGATTTATGCTCTTACTTTTGGAGCAGCAATCCTTCCCAATGGTCATGTCACTAATTAGTATTACACAAATACAGTCGTTTTCACGGAGCTACCCGCATCATCAGGTATAATGTAAGGTTAGGGAAAAAAGATGAATTTGCTGATAACTAAAAAGCACTATGCTGATGTGTAACTAACCGAAATTGGGGAAGCTATGCAAGATGTGTGGACAGTGTTAGGGAATTCGCTCATCCGTGCGCGAACTGAAATGTACTAATGTCAGGGTGTCTACCACTCTGGAAAACCTGGAATACTCAGGGAATTTTAAAAACCAGTGAAATTTGAGGTGGACCTGTCCGCAGTTGCGGATTCGATTCCCATTGACCAATTTTTTTCAATGTGTTAAAATCCTGTTTGTGAAATACCAATAATGTATCGGATGCTTGAGCTGGGAGGTGGTGGGATTAAAGAAAATCTCATGGAATTCCAAGTCACAAAATTAGTAGACATCATGAGTGTGTGTATAACGTATTTTGAAACGAATTCCTATTCATGTAACTCAGGGGTGAGTTTGATTTCACATACCTAAATCTTCGCAGTAGACTAAATCAGAGGAAAGCGGGAGAGAGTACGTAATAGTAGCTTCTGTGTGAGTACTATTTATGATGTCAATGAAATTTTGAACTGTATTGTCTTCTACTTGAAACTACCGACAAAACTATATACAGGTCAGTGAATGGACTGGTAGCCGTGGAGTGAAAAGGCAAAATTTTGTTCAGATTAGAGTTTACTTAACGAGTAGTCATTCATCAGGGTTTAAATATGTAAAGGGCATAAACACGGGACTGGGCGTAGTTATTACACTCCCCCCCCCCTTTTTTTTTAAAGTCTGTTTAAATTTTTTTACCCATTTCATGCATTCACTAGATGTAACTCTGGAATTCTAAATAACAACTGTGATCTTTTACAAATTATTTTTCAGAATTTAAATAGCAAGTTGCCTGTTTGGATTATTTGTAACTGTTATTTTTCTTGTTTGTTTCATTTGCAGACTTCTTCCTTTTCCCAGCGGGTGCCAACAGCTACATCGCCCTCTACCACTAGCAGTAGTAGTTCGAATACAGGATCCCAGAGTGGCACTATAAGTGCTAATTTGAGTAACAGTACGGGGGAGCAGCTGTCCAAAACCAATCTCTATATTCGTGGTCTTATGCAGAACACCACAGACAAGGACTTGGTCAACATGTGTTCACAGTAAGGATTAATGTATTGCCCATACGGAAACACATTACTTTTTTTATTCTTTCTTTTCAAGTGCCATGTGGTTTTAATGTGGAATATTAATGTTGGGAACATATTCGTTTTCTGAGGTGCTACTGCCATTTAGTATATTTTTGCCGTCATAATGGTTGAGTTCCGACGATATAGGAAGAAGAATGCGTTCAAATAGATTAGTACAGTACTTCAAAACAGTAAACCATTAATGCACTTAGAGTTAAACTTTTTCATGGTTATGCTTCATAATAGTGAGAGAAAAAAGTCGTGTAATGTAATAGTTACAAAGTAATTTGGTTAATTCTTCATAATCTTGTTTTCTTCTTCATAAATTGTAAAATGCTAGGTAGTTCTAGGTCT
Organism: Lepisma saccharinum; assembly: GCA_022664845.1. Lineage (NCBI taxonomy): Eukaryota > Metazoa > Arthropoda > Insecta > Zygentoma > Lepismatidae > Lepisma > Lepisma saccharinum. The sequence goes on from JAGDQP010000686.1 coordinate 34,908, forward strand.
AGACTGCAGTTTAAATTTAAAAGGATCCAAAAATCAAACCCCATGGCACGACAGCCCATTAAGGGCCCAGCCCTACCAGCCGGCTTCGGCACTTATGCCGTAGAGGTGAGATGTGGTCATCATCTCGGCTCCTCCTCGCCGTTAATGTCGGTTTTCGTGACCGGAGTTCGCTACCTCTTTATTCAGGTGGTGGACGCTGCACAGGCAACACAATCTGGAGTACTGCAACGGTCACCCGTCCAAGCACTGATCAATCCAGACTTCGGTGATCGTACGGGAACCGGTAGACCAGCTCGGCTACGGTGTTGCCTAATTTAAAAGGATAGAATATGTGAATTACTTTGTATTCGAGTTTTTTTTTTTTAATTTAAGCATTTTATTTTATCATTGTCTACTAAAATGTTTGAAGGAAACGCCGTAACTCAGGCGGTACCGCGTCTGACTACGAATCGGCTGGCCTGGGTTCAAATCCCGGCCAGGACACTGGACACTTTTCTCGCAGTGTTCTCATGCGTGGCGCCCTCCTATCAAGTACCAGAGTGTCCTTGGTACTCCTAGGCACCTTGGGAAGGTAAAGGCGGTCGAGCGTGGGACTGACCACCCCACCTCACTTCGTGCCGTTCACGGCGCGTGCGTATCGCAGAGAGATAGCTACTAAAATATTTGAACATGGTGGAAACTTCGCTCATTCATTACATACTCAGTTACTTGAGTATCAATAATATATTAGGAATAACAATCAAAATTTTCCAAAACAATTTATTTTAGACACTAATTTCTCTTTGGGAAGTACGCGAATGTAATTTTCCTAAGTGAGCAGTGGCTCTTGGTATTAGTCATGCCTAAAAATACCATGATAGTAATTTTAACGCGTTTTCTCGAAATATATGTGGAGAAACCCTCGCTAGCTGGTGAACTTCATGAAATCTCAAGAATATAACAGTCAATATTCGCAGAATTCAAAATATATTATAATAGAGGTGTTTGATTCAAAGCCATGACGATTTGAAAAGATATATTGCTAATAAGGTATTTTTAGTTTTAAGCTTCACTTCAACTTGGTACACTTTGCTTGAAACCATCGCATCATTTAACAAAATTTCGATTGCAAACACAAGTTTCGCCAACAAATACATTGGTTTCATCAGGTGGCCAAAAGGTGGGGTATAAAATACAGTGGCAACAAATGAAGCTATCCGAAAAGATGCCACCCCTCCCGATTTCATGCAGGTGAAGTAAAAAAGTGTCGCCACAGTGTATTGTGAAATGGAATGTTATTGCCTTTCATAGCATCCTTATTCAAAAAAAAAAGATCAAACCTTGTTAATTTTAAATCGTGGTTTGACATAATTAAATACAATAAAACGCCATTATATATATACTTTAAAATCATTTATTCATTGTTGCACCTACCTTGTTTCCGCTCAGGACCGACATTTTTTTATTTCACCTGCATGGAGCACTGACGAAGACCATCTTTCCGGACGGCTTCATTTATTCTCACTGTATTTTACCCTCCCTTTTTGCACCTGATGAACCCAGTGTGTTTGTTGGCGAAACTTGTCTTGTTTGCAATCGTTATCTTGTTAGACGATTCGAAGCCAGCAAGGTACGAATTTGAAGATAATCTTAGAATTTAGGCCTCGCCACGTAAACTTACACTTTATTAGTTTCTCTGTATTCTTTCTTATTGCACACACAATCAGTTTTCTGATCCATTATATCTGAGAAAGCACAGCATGTACTAAAAGTCTGATTGGAGATGTCTTCTCTATATCTAATTGATGATTCATTTTTAATAAAGATCATAACATATTTTCTTGTAATTTAAACATTACAGCTACGTAAAGGTAGTATTCCTGAACACTTACTATTCTTATAACTACTCATTATTTCGCCGAATAACGTTATTGGTATTTTCAAGAAAGTCTTCAGGTGAAACGAATGTAGGTATTTTCAAGAAAGTCTTCAGGTGAACCGAATGGATCCGGTACTTATTCGGAGGTTAGGAAATGAAACTGTAGGACACCATTAAACAACAATAATTATGTTGGTTTTCTTATATTGTATTTATATTTATTTTCACAAACTGGTACGATCTTTCTTATAATTTTATAATAATGTAGTCGGTCAGGTGCACAGAATCCTTCCGTGGTACAAATTTTCCAAGAACCGACAATAGGTTATGAGATACTTTCTAACATTTCCTTGTAATTCATTTAAATTTAGTAATATTTATTTATGTACTCCATCGAAACGTAATCATTTTTCCGAAAATTTGCATATTAGTCGCGAACCTAGCTCACAAGTTCGCTAATTCGGTACACCCCAGTACTAATTCTTATTATTTATCATTTGTATAATATGGACTAATATATATAATTTTTTGTATATTACAGCCTCGGAAAAAGGCAATGTCAGTATGGTGATAGATCATACTGTAATCAGGGCTTTTTCTAGGATTTCGAAACTGAGGGTGTGGGGGTGTAGAGAAAATTAAGAAGTGTTGAAGAGTAGTTGTTGAGTTGTTCATAGTTTTTTTCGTTTATCAACGGAGAGGGGTGCATTAAAAAAATTAGGGTGGGTGTAGGGGAATCCGGGAAAATCCCAGCACGTTATCTCCACCAATCTTCCCCTAGTTAACGTTTGTTCCCTAGCGTTATCTCGTCTGAAGTTACTTTGAGCACTGAATATATAATGTGAAGTGTACAGTTTTTTCAGTGAAGCTACGAATTTTCATTTTTTCATAATCAGTTTTGATCGTCTCGTATTCTTGCTGCCACTGGATACAGAACCCATGGTTATTCAAAGTTTCCCCTTAAAAATGATTGGCTTTGAATTTTGACAGTGTAAACTAAGTGTATGTGCCTGTTCTAAATCCATCAGCAGGGGTTTTATCGTATAATTCACAGTAGTTTTGAATGGAATTTAGCATGTCGTCATGAACTTCGAAACTAATTTTCTCATCAACGAAGGGGATTAAATTTAGAAATGAGTTCAATAAGAGCAGTTAGTAGGAAGGTATTCGTTACTTACCGTGAAACAGAAATAAAACAGTACAAAATTTTGTCTATAACATAACATTTCACGCATTTGCTTTAAAAATATATGTAGCATACAAAGGCGGATCGAACCTCTCAGAAGTACTACAGTCATTTCGGCTGATTCTACCATTTCCTGAACGTATTATAAATATTAATATTCTGCGCATTAATACATATATAATTTCGGAAGCAGCCCAGTTGACTGCATATTACTTCTGATAGGTTAAGGTTCGATCCATGTGTGTGTGATATTTTTTGAATGCATGATGTTAACGCTATATAGGCAACCTCCCTAGTATCCAGCATGTTGAAGTTGCAAGATAATGTGAAACGATCCAAAGTTTTCAGTTTTCTTTCTTCTTCATTCTTTGTAAGAGTGCAGCATGCTGGTTCTAAATATGTGTAAAAATTGAAATTGTAAATCTGATACATTTTTCTTCGACATCTTCGAAGATTTTGCCCAGCAGTATGTTGTTCAGTACTTCTCGAGTTTGAATTTAGTATCTCGTTCTCAAAATACAAATAAGAAAGTCCATTAAATTCGCTTGCATCGTGTACCTTTTGCAAAAGTGGATCCGTGTGTTAATGCAACAGATACAGCTTCGTTTAATGTATTTTCATTTATACTCTGTTACTTTCTCCTAGAAATGATTTCGGTTGTTCCATTATTTTGAAGAGAGTTCGGACCCTGATTTGAGGAATATAATTTTAGTATAATTTTCTGCTGATTTTTGTGACCTACAAAGTTGAATTTAAATTTAAACACTTAAATATTATAAAAACTTTAATAAAAACGACATATTAGTATAATACGATTCCTTAATGATGTGTTTTATTAAAATTATTACAATGCTCAGAATACTTGCCGTTTAACTGTGTCTTATTTTTCAGTATAGCTCAGTGTGTTTTATCTTTATCTTAATTTCAGGTATGGCACTATCATATCTACGAAGGCAATATTAGATAAAAACACTAATAAATGTAAAGGTAAGAAAGACAATGCATTAGTAAGTCATTAATGGACTGTAAGTACAATAATTATACGAGTATCATCATTTTGACCTTTGATTCCTTTTATTAATAATAATAAATTTTGGTATTTAATGAATGCAGTAATAAATACGTCATTATATGACGTGGTTGTGGTACACTAGTTGTTCTGTTTGGTTAAAGGGCGGTAAGTGGGCATTCATTTCATGTGACTCCATTTTGCAGGTACCTTTTTTCAACTAGGTTTTTATTTCACTCACTGAAATAATAATAGTAGTAGTAGGACGGAACTGTTTGGACACAGTAAAATGGGTGGAGGCTATAGTGCTGATTTTACCAACCAAAACAGTTAATGTTCTGTATTGTAAGAGAAAAAAATCTGACAGATATAATCTGTATAATTTATCTTTTATAGACTGGTTCTTATAGAGCAATAGTCTAAAAAGGAGGACACGTTGTTGGTTTAATAACCTAGCAGATCAGTTTCTTTCGTACGTACCTACCATGTTCGTAAGTTTATGAGAAAATTTAGAATTTCGTTTGTTTTTTCGCAGAAGCAATGATACACTATGATTACATTTTATTTGTCACAGGATATGGCTTTGTGGACTTCGAATCTCCTGTATCTGCCGAAACTGCAGTAAAGGCTCTCCAGGCAAAAGGAATCCAAGCGCAGATGGCCAAAGTGGGTATCTCAGTAATCCATCGTAGACAAAGTGTACGTTGCATGCAAGTCGTTGGAGTAGCCTCTTGTCTTAGTAAAGTATAATAAAACTTTAGCATTAATATGATGTGCTTTTTTCCCCCTATAGTACTGCAGTATCTCAGAAGCACAAATATTTCTTTATCCGTACTCGTTATGTAAGTTAATGTGAACGTATACTTCTGCTGACGTACTTTGTGCTGTTATGAAAGTATTTTTTTATTATTATTATTATTTTCTTCTTAAATCCGTACTCTTTAATACAATGTTAGTTGTGCTTTGTAGAGATTCAGCGTAGGTTTACATAAATGCATGAACTGCATTTCATTTCATACTGTCCCTTTCTTAAACGCTAATATTAATTGTAGGCGCTTCAGGAAGATTAACCAATCTACTGAGATGCATGTGATAACACACACATAATGTATTATGCAAATTCACAGAACGGTTCAGAAGACTTCCAATGCTTATTATAAATGTTCATTCGGAAACCAAGTAATTTGTCATTGGGAAATCAGATTAAGTTGTAAGAAAAGAGGGACTCAAAATAGTAAAGAAATAATTCAGAAAGTATTGGGTCTGTCTGATATTGAGGACATTTGCTGCGGTTACTACGGAGTTCACTGCGTATCAGTATAGTTACTTAGATATTAATGAGCGCTATTAAGTAAACAAATTTAGATGCACATCTTGAATTTCAGATAGCAGAACAATGAATTGTATATTAGCGAGTAAAACTATTTATACAAAATCTTTCGTTTAGCGTCAAAAGGTATTACAAACCCGAGCGTCTACAGATGCCTGTTAAAACAATCGTGTGCAATATTAGTTAGGAGCGGAGGAAGCGGTTGAAAGTATTTTAATGATAGAATAGTTTTAATGAGAGTCTTTGTTGTTCGTAGATGTTCTTAACCCAGTTGACAGAGAAAAGGAAAGTCAGTACTGTTCCCAGCTTAATAAGGCACATCGTTTTCTCTACCTGAAATGACGCACATGTTGTAGAAGATAGTAATTTTGTTAATTCACAACCATTGCGGGCAGAACAAACAAATTAGATTTAATGCATTGTTAGAAGCGAACAATGCTAACTTTTTTGTGCTAAAGAATATACCGTTCAGTCTGCATTCAGTAGGTATACCGTGAGAATTGGAATTTCTGCTAATTTTAACGTGTGTAAGTGCAAAAGTATTATTATTAATGTTTAGTGTTTTGCAGGTTAGGTAATGTAATATTAATATATGCTTTTAATGTTGTAAGTGGGTCATAACACATCCTCCTATCATTTGTATCTCCCATTTTCCTTTTTGCCTTTCTTGTATTTGCATAGATAGTTTTCACAGGCATCTAATTCAAATTTGTCTCAGTTTAAATGATCAGGCTGTCCCTCACCTTTTGTTCATTCTTCTGTCAAGTTTTTTTCAGTTGTTACCATTTCTACGTTTCTTAACGTGTCTTCCCCAGCTTTTGCGTTTGTAATTCATTCAGATCCTCAGAAAAGAGGCTTGGACTTATATATACGATGTTTCGGTTCAGTACTACGGTTTTTAGTTTTTGTATTCGCCCTTCCAGGATTTATTCATCAGATAACACGTTACTTACCTTTGTCACATCTTGAAAAGAATTTTTCTGTTTACTTCCCGCTTCCATTCATGTTGCATAAAATATTTGTTGAAGCTTCTTGCATCTTCGTTTCTTTGCACCCTTCTTGTAAATTAGTTCTGTTCTCATTGTTAATCTTCATACACGACCCAGACTTGATTTGAATGCCAGAAGGCAAAAAAATAGCCGCAGTTTGAATCTTGAATTTCAGTTATAGCCTTTAGACAACTGTGGCTCAAGCAGAAATGTCCAAGTGTATGTGAGACACATTTATTGGAAAAATATACAGAAAAATTGGCCGTTGCCGGGATTCGAACTCAGAAAACCCGGACCAATTTTTATTTTTCAGCAATCACGATACACAATGTCTTCGTATAAAAGACATGGGATTTAATTATTGTTGTATCTAAAGCACTAATAGTTTATAAATGTATTTAAGGTATTTTAGAGAACAAAAAATTCTTAACTAGGTATGATCAGTCATCAACTTCGCACTTTATAGACATAAGTAGTTCGTGCCGTGCAATTGTGTTGTCTGCTAAGTTCTCCGATTTTGGAATTTCCCGAAACTTACGTGCTGAATTCTTGCGAGGTTTTCAAATTATTTTCTTGTTTCCTATTCCAAAGAAAAATAAAGTTCTCGTCTACGAGTATTCTATCGTCCACTTTTCGTATTACTGTAATATAGGCCTCAATGAAACTAGAAATTTCCTTGTTCGCAAATTGTATTCGCGATTTCTTGTTCAGGTGTAATGTAAAAACGAACCATTTTCTTTAATGCACGTATACTGGTTTCTATAATTTCATTAGTATGGTATCCGAACTTGGGGGGGGGGAAGATGGCGACAGTGTGATAGTACCACGTATCCAAGTAAGTTTTCCATGTGTATTATATCAAAGCTTTTTTAATATTAATAACAATTCTTTTGGAATATACCAATTTCAATACAGTCATTTAACATTTTACACTCTTAAACAGTTAAATAGAACAAAGAAGAAACCTGTGTTCAAAATGAAAACTGTTGTAGTAATTTGGGTTGATTTTACCATGTTGAAGCTATTCTTGGTTGTGTGACTTTTGTTTTTTAAATTTTATTTTTCACAGAGTAACTTCCCAGGCATGTCGTTCTAGGTAGTAAATGCACTAGTAAATCCGTACTTTCAGAGAAGGTATAACAGCGTAGTATAGCTTTGAAAGGTAGAAATGATGGTAAGACAATTAGTATTGGGTTTTTAGTTGTATTGTGTTAATGATTTTCTTAACTCATATTTGATGTAAAGATAAGTGACAATATATTTTGGCCTATTTCTTTGTAAAATAAATAAGTAATAATTAAATAAAGAGCATTAAAAAAGCTTAAGTGAAATGTTGAGGGGTTTTAATTAATGCTTGTCATACAAGAATAAAGCCAATAATAAAGAAGTTTTCGAGTTCAGTTATAAGGTTGAATACTCTGTAGTACTTGATAATATCTTAGGTATTTATTTATTATGAGTGAATGGAATTCATGTCTGTGTTTTCATTTTACAGCAACAAGAGCAAGATCCAACAAATCTTTATATAGCTAACCTCCCTTTCCACTATAAGGAAAATGATTTAGACAATTTGTTAGCTAAGTATGGGCAAGTTATATCTACGAGAATTCTTAGGGATACAAATGGACAAAGTAAAGGAGTTGGTTTTGCACGGTGAGTGTCTTTTTAGTGCAGATTTTTTTTTAAAGGTGTAGGCACCTTGTACAAACTAATTTGAAGCTAGAATGCCAGTAGAACTCAGCGCTGTAGTATAACATTTTATAGTTGACAATTTTCATTTTATTTTATTTTATTTATTTTTAGAGCCAATTGGCTGTCTGTCTGTTTGCGGAAATATTATTTGCAGATAATGTGATATGATTAAGTTTCTTATTTCGAATAGGAAACAAAGTAAAAATATCGTTTAAAAAACGAAACTAACGCAAATTGGATCTTCTACTTTCTGATAGTGAATGCCAAGAAATAAGAGGAAGAAGAATATTTATTGCAAGTTGCCGAATTTGCATTACTGGTGGGACTGAGTTTATATCAGAGTATGGAGCTGGAATGATATATTGTATATACGCATGCTTTGTAACTTCAGTGAAATGTTTTCTCTTGTTCAGGAAGTTAAGGGATCAGTACAGTAGTGATTTACAACAACATAGAGATCATTTATTAATGTCTCCGTCTTAAGGCACTCCACATAGTGTAAAATGTTTTCCGTTGACTCGTAAGCATATAGCGGTGTAGTAATTACGAAATTCCAATGTAAAATTTCTAGTCTAAAAGCGCGTCTTCAACTGGACTTCCAGTATGTCCAAAGAACTTCGTGATTACTGCTACGACCGTGGAATTGGAATATGATTAATGTTTTTGATTTTTTTTCTTTGTAACAACCAAGACAGTAGGAAACCCGAATACAGCCTTGTAAACCTTTGCAGACCGCGGGGTCTTTTTTTTTAGGTGCCCTGTTGTATATTACTTCTATACATAAAACAAAGAAGACTTTTCTTTTGTTTAAGTTAATTGGTTAATTTGTTATTCTGAGCATGTGATGGGGCTCCCTGCTCATGCCATGTGGGCTTTGTGGCGGACAAACACCGTGTGCGTGGGTTTTCTGGGGGTGCTCCCGTTTCCTCCCACTTTCTTCATTCCACCAATTCATCCTATCATCGGATATACGGCCTGAGCCACAGTTGCCTAAAGGCCTTAAAATAAATTCAAATTCATGAGCATGTGATCACTCATCGTTTAATATACAACCATGTTTACTGAAGTTCGATATTGAAATAAGTTCTACGAGGTTAACATAAGATTTCAGAGTTAACGGTTACGATACATTTTAGCCTAAATATAATGAATAGTCTTAGTGCTTGGAGAAATTGAAGGTGGTGTGTAAATGATTCCATCATATTGTTAGCTACGTGACACAATGTGATAGTACATTATATATTCAGAAAACGTAAGCTTTTAAGAGGAATCAATGTCATGTTTTAACTAGTTTGAAAAAAAAATACACCTGTGTGGGTGTTAATTTCGCACATTAAGTGCTAATGCTACTGGACCTTGCCTAAACAGATACCTCTTTCGCTGTGTAATATTTCTACTGTAGAATAATATATAATGGATTTGGAATATGAAACGAATTAAATCATATTATTTCAGTTCTTGAATTTTGATCCCTTACATATACACATTGCTCACGACAAATGTGTTATATGATATACTTTTGTACACACTAAAAATATTAATCATATTTACAATTGTGAATTTATTCTGACCTCTTTGTTGCAGAATGGAATCAAAGGAAAAATGTGAACATATTATTCAAATATTTAATGGAACTTCTCTAACGGGATCGAAGGAACCTTTGTTAGTGAAATTTGCTGATGGAGGTAATAAGAAGAGGAACCAGTACAAAAGTCCAGATCAAAGGATGTGGAGGGAAGGAGAAGTAGGTTGATTTGTATTTCGTATTTTATTTGAGGGAAGTTTTATGTGAATGAGTGTAATTGTTTGCATGGAATTTTGAAGATACAGGCTGTAAAGTTGAATCATTTACACATTTTTTAGGAAGATTGATTACTGTAGTCCTTTCCATTTTTCTTCACAGCATTTTTCGCATGTTACAGTACCCAAAGTCTTTGTATTAAGGTAATTAATATGTGAACATCTACTCCAATTATTAGTGTAGACTCATTTGTAATTTCGTGTCATTTTCTTGGTAAAAGCTAAAACTCACCTGATTTCTCAATAAGGTATGACAAGCTTTTAAAAAAATTAGGGTTGCATTTTTCCTACACTATAATTGCTTAAAGTCCAAGATGGCGTCAAAACTAGCTGCTGTTATGCAGAATTTATCTTCATTGGTAATTATGATGAAATTACACAACAAGGGCCTAAATATATGTTTTCTGGTTCAAAACAACTAAGGAAATAAAAGAAAATTGTCAAACTTTTTATTAAAGGTATATTTTGGCAATTTATTATCTTTAAGGTTCATATTATCTGTGCAAAACATGTATTCCTTAATTCATTGTACCAATCCACTTACAATACGATGCAATACAAAACATTTATGATATATTAAAAGTCCTTTCAATATAGTTCTTTTTGCAGGCATTCTAACAATCTAATGACACTAGTACTTTCTTAACTCATCAAAATCATCTGATGACCTTTCCTGGCTAGGTGTATTATTGCAATTGAAACCCAGCATCCACAAATTTCGGTGCATGGAATATTGTTTTTGCGGCAGCTACACTTTCTTTCACATCCACTTTTGCATTCACACTTAATCAATTGCAAAATAACCTCTGGAGCTGATATTCAAACATCGAACTTGATAGAAGTGGTTTGAACCAGCATCAAATATCCAAACCAAATTCATCTGATGGGAGGTATGGTTGATTCTCATTAGCTTTCTTCCAGTTCATTGATACGTAATGTACCCGACAAATGTGGGGTTCCAGTGAGCCATATGTTGGTGGAAGGTCTTTTTCTGCTGAACGATTTGAATACAGGGACCAACGGAGTTCATTTACTTTTTTGTGAGTTTGTGAACGATACAAAATGCAGACAAAGCGTTATAACTTCGAGTCCCGTCGAAGGGCAAATTAAAAGTTCGTTGTTTGAGCTCTTGCTGTGACATATTATCTTAGCTAAGTACTCTGTTATTCTGTTTTAATCGTAATGTCAAAAAAAAATCCTTCAGGGAAACATTCTTTCAATGTCCCTTATTATTTTGACAGCTTTCAAAAGGATTTTCACATCTTATTTTGCGTCACTTGTGAACAGAACACCTGTTAACAAAGTATCCGTAGCTTTTGTTGAAAGAATTTCTTCTGGTTTGGTTTCCTCTGAAAGCCTGGTAAAGTGCACGCCAAGGATGTTGTCCAAAGTCAGTTCCTTTAAGTATGGTTTGTATCGTGGACTGTCGGGTATAGGGAACCCATTTGATTTTTGCAAAATCATGTACGATCCTTCCATATTATTGATATTGAAAGCAGAACCATGACTTGCGTCATTCAGTTCAGTTTCCACCATCTGAAGAATTTCCATGTCACAATATTGTGCGAACTGAACATGTTTACTTAGGAGTTGCCTGTTACATTTTTTGACGTCACGTTTAGCATGGCTTATGTGTAGCAAGTGAGATTTCATATCCTCTGCAACTGCTATGAGAAAATCAGATGGGCTTACAACATTGCTTAATACGACTTTAAGGCGTTCATTACGTGTATGTTGACCAATTGCTTTGAACTGAGCTCCCATATTTGCAGTTAAAACTTGGTGTAAGTCTGCTTTGTCTTTCTGACAAAAGGTACACATTGTCTTCTCAAATATATCATTTCTGCTAGGTCTCTTTGACGTGGAAGTATAAGTAGATTCACCAGTGTTGGACTTTACTGGTCTTCCTTTTTTCTTGTGCTAAGTCACTGACACTGCCTGTTTCTAGTCTCTTTTTATATATAATCTTTGCTCGTTCTATGCAATTTTTTTTTATTCGTTAGATCCTTGTAACACGTCGTGTGTTAGGAAATGCCATTTTGTAATAGTTAGTCGGCAGACAAACCTCCTATGCGATGCTTTAATGCCAAGAATTTCATTTCTCCATATAAACATCGAGCATCAGTGCGTGCAATTGCTTTCTTCACTGAAGCCAGGGATGGTTGAACCACAAAGTTTGTGTAATCCGTTTGTTACATTTTTACTTGACAAACATGAAACTAAGTTCAAACCGTACAAATTTTAACTTCTTGTTACTCGAAGTTTCAGCCATTTCGGTTCATATCATTTGACGGGTTGGAACATTGTTATTGCTGTTCAATACTTCTTTGGCTGCAAGGAAAAGAAAAGAATGAAGTTAAATACGAGAAATAAATATAATTTCGTATATGTAGAAATAAATAAAATTTAATAAGATGTATTAGGTATTCTCGTTTATACATAGAATCCAAACTGCCAAATGTAATTCGAGCCTAATATCTAAGTCATATCAGTTGAGTGAATCACCGAGATCCCGGTTCTATTCTCAGCAAGGGTCTACATTTTATCACTATCATGTCATTTCAGTATTTACGCACAAACCGTAGGCTTATGTAAGAATTATCCAGTTATAAGAAAGAAAATAAACATGTAAGCAAAAGCTAAACTGTAAGTGTTGAGCCGTATAAAAGGTCGCGGTGGCCATCTTGGATTTTAGGCTATGAGAATTTTAATAAAAAATGCAACCCTATTTTTTTCTAGTGTTTATAGTATATACTATCATCATCAAGTGAGACTTTGCTTTTACCCCCCTCCCCCCCAAAAAAGTACACGAAATTATATTTCATAACAAATGGACCTACTATATTAGATTTAACTGTCTCAGAGTTGCACAACTCGAACGACATGGCAGTCTGAAAATAAAATAACAGTGTTACTTGCCATTATTATACCTGTTCACAGCAAATTGTAGTCTTCCAACTGCAATACGGCACGATATAGAAAACTTTGGCAGTCACAGCAACGAAAACAGACTTTTAAGACTAATTAATCGTTAGTTAACGAATTTAATGAATTTTAAACTCAATAAAGTTACTTTACTATTGGTTAAATTTTTAACGAAGATTGGTGAAACTACCGCAACTCTTTTATTCTAATTTTTTTCTCATACCACATTCTTATTACATTCATATAAAACATATATTTTACGATTGTTAGTGTGTCGGGGTTGACACTGCTTTGACCACCATTTGACATTTTCCCTGTCATTGTTAATGACATTTTTATAATATTAACGTGCTTTTGACTAGAATAATACATGAGCGGTGGGTTTGAACTTCGTAAGGTACTAGTTACATTCACAAAACTTAGGTACTGTTTGTATTAACATGAATGTAAGTCACAAAATGGGCATTACCAGTTCTTCTATAATTTCGACGTAAATCTCGTCGTGGTCAGTTTTTATGAAAGCAATTCGGAAATTAAGCTCATTTTAAGAGTAATTCCAGCACATCTCACAATCGAAAGATTCCTGGATTTCAATACTCGTACCGGGTTTTGTTACGGTGTATTTTTCTTGTTTGAGTGCTCTCATCTTACCCAAGACGATCATATGCCAAAGTTGGATATTGCAGTAAAACTATATTTTAAGTTCCCAGTAATGAGTGAGTGTAATACTAGTAAAAAAAAAAATATTAATGTATTTCAACATTATAATATCACATGCATTGCTGAAAACTGATTATTTATTGTGCATGTGTGTGCTTGTGTTTATGTGCTCGCGTTTGAAAGTATATATGCAGCTTATAAAATGTCACTTCGATTTGAAGATTTATATAATGGGAGAAAAAAAATGATGTTTTAACATTAAGCTTTTAATCCTTTGAAAGCATTTATGAATCCAGATTAGCCTGGAGATACCTTATTTCGATGTAGTTCACACAGTAAAATAGTTAATTATGAAACTTTAAATGTTGGTCCTTGAAGTCGTAAGAACACTTGCGAATTCACTGCAGAATAGGAGGACAGTAGAATCAACATAGAATCCATTTATAGGTGCAAATCATAGTGGGCATGGATAAAAGGTAAATTTGTTTCCTTGTCGTATATACATTATCGATCTATTTTAGTTTTTCTATCGGTGATGTAATTGCGTAGAGAAAACTCACGCCCAAGATAGGATTACAGTGCATTGCGATTATTGCATAATCTTTCAGAAGATGTGTGTTATTTTGCGTATATGTTAAGTGGATATATGATCCAGTTCTTTATCTGTAGTATCACAATCGTATGTAACTTTTAAGATCTGATGTGTGTGTGCGTATGTGTGTGATGGGACTAAATCCCAAGTCTGTCTTAATGAAAAAAGATTTGAATCACTGTTGTTACACCACTGTTTTTCTTGTATGTAATCTAGTTCCTAAATTCAGTTTTTGTTTAATCAGTCTAAAAATACATGATTTGTAAGTTTTTTTGTGCATATGGATTTTGTAGCTGTTATTAACATTTTTATTTGCATAACAACTGTATTGGTGCTTGCTAGAGTTGCTTTGTATTAGAGCTCACCAGAGTGTAAAGCTCACTTTCTAACATTCCGCAGGGAGCCCCTGTTTCCTACGATCCCAATGCCATGCCCCAGAACGGAGTTGCTACCCAGATGCTTCCCACCATGAATCAATATGGACGTCATTACAGTACTCAAGTTCAGAGTTACTCACTTCCTGGAAATCCTTGGTTACCTACACAGTATATCTCAATGCAAACTCCCCACGTGCAACAAGTAGAGGTATGATCTTGAATTACTTAAATTAGTGTAAGATTACTTTATAACCTTTTAAGAATCACGTTATGAAATCATAAACTGTATTTCAGACTTAGTCTATGTTTACAGCAACCAGAGTATTCCAGTAGTATTTTTCATTTCAAGACACCTAAGTGTTAAGAATAGCATACAGCTTAATTTTTATAATAAAGATTTTCGTACTTGCAATTTCTTCCCCGAAAACCATACATAATGTGTCTTGCACGATTTCTGCTCTCTGATTGCTCTTTAAGTATAGTTAGTAAAAAGCTACGAAATATATCCATCAATTAATTGATGCGTATCTTATTAAAAAGAGTGGACAGATTCGGAATATATATTTAACGTCACTTGTACCCTTATGTATATGTTATATTGCCTGGGAGAAAAGTCAGTGAGAACTTAGAATAGGCAATATTATTAATTCCAAGATGAGAGTGGCTCCCCACCACATACTCCCTGATACTTTCTGTAAAGGGTGAAGAATAGGTGAGCTTGAGATTAACAAATTGCTTTACTAAAAATGACAGTTGTATGATTTTAGTCCAACTTGTTTTTTAATTGAAATAGGCAGAATTGTGTGGGTGTATGTATTTTTTGTACTTTATTTTAAAGTCTCAGTATATTTATTATCTCCGTAATTGCATGAATTGTGTACTAACAATTGCTGAAAGCTGTGTTGTGTGATACACACACACAGTTCATTTCCTTGTTTTTCGTGGAGTGTTTAATATTCAGAAGGTTCTTTCTTAGAAGCTTTTCATATCAATGCGTTGAAATTTTAACATATTGTAAATATTGACTTGGACACTTGACTGGGATTCTAATGTTAAGATTATTAATGATATTAACATATTTGACATTTATTTATAAGTATATAACTTTAGCAGCAAAATAGTGGCAAAGTTTGTTGTGTAGGGATCGGCAGTGGCAAGTCCAGTGGAGTTTAATCCTTGCCCAAACCTGAATTTTGAAAGCTTTCCTCAGTTGTCATGAAAATGTCGCTAAAAGTGTAAATTAATACGATACTCACATACAGCGTAGTCCCGTAATTAACACTGTGACGACGGACTGGTCCATTGGACAAGAATTCAATTTTTCTTTATAATTAATTCTTGAACACTGCAAGCAAATGAGTTTTTCTCCCGCGACTCTTCAACGTTTTCAAAGATCATCAAGACCCTATGTTGCCTTTTTAGGTAGATTTCGAAGAAAAATTACCTATTGAGATCGGTACCATGTCATTTATATATTTACACGCTAGCGGCCATAATTTTTGAAGATATTTGAACCAAATTTTATTACGTTGATTCTAGGCTTAATAGCTCGGCTAAGTTCGTTAATGAGCAAAATCGGCCCATGGGGGTGGTCGGAGGAGGGGGTTGAAATTTTGAAAAATTATATATCAGCCCCTATGGAGCTTATGGGGAAACTGTCTCCATAAATTAGTACTCCATGCCTGGCGCTCTGAAGTGCACTCAGCCTCCTATCAAATTGAGTACCGGAGTGTCCTTGGTACTCCTGGGCATCTTGGGAAGGTAAAGGCGGTCGAGCATGGGACTGACCACCTCACCTCACTTAGTACCGTAGGTCAAGAAAATGTGGAGCGCTACCTCCACATCCCCCATGCGCCGTTCACGGCGCGTGCGTATCGCACAGGGGATAGCTTTACCCTTTTTTTACCCTAAGAAGTTTACGGTGACACCAACGATTCAGGGGTTGTAACGGTACAGGTGGGGGTGGAAATTCGAAATTTTTAAAACCATGTCGTGTGGCGTAACGTTGAAAAGCTCTTGGTGATTAATCTATAAGTCAATAACTAGTTTCTCGATAGCGCTCATATTTCGTTAGGGGTATAGAAGGTGGCGGGTTTCATTGGGCCTGTTAATTTCAGTTGCCATATCACTGCATTCAGTTCTATTAACAAAGTTTGCACGGTAATTAGTTAACCTATTAGGGTAATTAGTTACCGTATTTATAATTTTATAATGAAAATAAAATGATAAAAGTATATTTACTTAAAGTGTTTGTATTTTGCACTTACTCCAATACATTCAATCAAAAACACTTCGAAATCTACCTCAGCCTGTAAGCCTATTTGAAATTGTTTGGTCAGAAATCTGTATGACTTGCGTTACGGACGGACGGATCTATTGGACCCGACCATGGTATTTGTGTATCTTATCTTTTTCTATATATATATATATATATATATATATATATATAAAAGTTCTTCCTTTTATATCGCCTGATACCCACCACCTCTGCTGCTGAAACTTATTACCAACGCCTCCACGAGGCTCTAGTCAACCGAAGCTACACTTCTAACCTTGTAACCAAGCAGATCCGCCGTGCATCCTCACACACTCAAAAATCCAACCCACCGGCTCTAATCACCCAGTTCCATTATAAACTAACCAAGGTCAAACAAATCCTACACCCTAATTTCCACATTCTCCAATCTGACCCAGACACAAGATCAATATTCCTCACCTAATCTTAGAAACATCTTGGTCCGTACGAATCCCTCCTTGCCACCACCACAAACCGACGCACAGACGTGCCAGAGACCCAGATGTAAGGTTTGCTCCATTTTCATCACTTCTCTCACAATCACTATCAATACTGCTAATGGTCGGTACACCCTCAATCCCAAGGGTACATGCGACATCCCTAATATTATATACATCCTAACCTGCAAGTTCTGTGATGCCTTTTATGTTTTGGAAACAAGTTGTGCTCTTAACATTCGAATTAATAACCATCGTCACTTCTGTACTATCAACAAACCGGATGCCCCAGTTTCCTTGCACACCGAGTCCCACAATACCAATTTTGATCCATCTTTCCTGGTTGCCATAATCCATGTTTTACCCCATACGACCAGCACCTCAACACGCCGTCTGTGGGAGAATGCCTTTATTCACGGTTTGAGCGCGAAAATAAAATTTTACCTTAACCTTCAATAACTCTAGGCTCCGCTTTTCCTCTGCATTTCCATCCACGATCACACCTTGTACTTACACGCTATACAGTTATTATTATTTTAAGTTCCGGAAATCGACGCGCTACGGCAGTCAGTTGTTCTCCAGTTTTGATGCTTTGTCCGCTACGTGTCGCCAGTCTCTTCAAACTTGTACTTTGTGAACACGTGAACTTTGCTCTCTTCCTCGATACTTGAAAAAGTGTGAATACACGAAATATAGTGACTTTTTTTATGTGTACATGTGAATGTATGTGATCTAATGCGAAAGTAAGCTGTAAGTATTATCCTTTCTTCTTCTTTGTCTTAAATTGCGTTCCCGGCTTTCCTTTGTACTAGTTATATATATGTATATATATAAGGTAAATTTAAGACATGAAAAAAAAGGGATAATACAGCTTACAGTTTCGTATTAGATCACACATATTCATATATAAAAAGTCACTATATTTCGTGTATTACACGTTTTCAAGTATAGAGAAAGAGAGCGAAGTTCACGTGTTCACAAAGTACAAGTTTGAAGAGATAGTAGCGACATGTAGCGGACAAAGCATCAAAACTGGAAAACAACTGACTGCCGTAGCGCGTCGATTTCCGGAACTTGAAATAATAATAATTGTATAGCGTGTAAGTACAAGGTGTGATCGTGGATGGAAATATGTTGAAAATGCAGAAGAAAAGGGGGAGCTTAGAGTTATTGAAGGTTAAGGCCAAGTTTTATTTTCGCGCTCAAACCGTGAATAAAGGCATTCTCCCACAGACGGCGTGTTGAGGTGCTGGTCGTAGGGGATAAAATTGGTATTGTGGGACTCGGTGTGCAAGGAAACTGGGGCATCCGGTTTGTTGATAGTACAGAAGTGACGATGGTTATTAATTCGAATGTTACGAGCATAACTTGTTTCCCCCACATAAAAGGCATCACAGAACTTGCAGGTTAGGATGTATATAACATTAGGGGTTTGGCCTGTACCTTTGGGATTGAGGGTGTACCCACCATGTTTTTTTTTTCCTTCATTTGTCTTAAATTTACCTTAAATTGCCCTCCTGGCTTTCCTTTGTACTAGTTATATATATATTCGACCTTTTATTTGATAATATACTTTTTGTGTTGCTCTATTTTCGTTCTCCGTTTCCGTTGCTCTACGTTCCAGGTTGTAGTATGACTGGATGAACAGCTCGTTGCCCTTTTAGACAATACATGCCATCCAAACCTGGAAAATACGGAATCAAGTTGTGGTTGATTTCTGATTCTGAAACAGTGTGTTTGTAAGGTACAAATATACACAGGAAAGAAGCTGGAGAGAAGTGAGAGAAAAATCAGGGTGCCGAGAGTTGTGAAAGACATGAAGAAAATAGAAGGAAGTGGAAGAAACATTATGTGCGACTATTTCTTCACTAGTGTACCTCGTGCGAGGGATATACTTGACAAAAAATTCACACTTGTCGGAACGATGAGAAGAAACAAACCAGAGTTGCCTCTGGAGTTTGTAACCTCAAAACAAATAGAATGTGGTTTTAACTATTTCGATTTCAGGGTGAACTTATGATTGCTTCCTATTTTACCAGGAAGGATAAAGTAGTAATTATGCTCAGCTCACTTCATGTCCAAAAAATAGACAACTCCACTGCAAAGAGGGAAAAAAAAGAGGAAGTTACAATGACATACAACGAGACTAAGTATGGTGTCGATAAATTGGATGAAATGTTGCGCAATTTTTCATTGAAAAGGTAAACTCGCAGATTACCAACGATCATATTTTATAACATGATCGACATCACTGCGTTGAATTCATTTATTTTGTACCAAACACTGCATCCGGAAGAGCTGAGAGACGATGATTCTTGCAGTACTTGGGAAGAGAATTGAGTGGTCAGCTGGTAGGGAATGAGAAGCAGCTGGACCTTCGAATGAAGAGGTGGTCATGCAGCCCTCAGAGAAGTACTACAAGAAGAAATGTCACATGTGCCCATCGAAACTCGATTGGAAAACCAAAACAATGTGCTTCAAATGTAGGAAGAATGTGTGTAGTGAACAAAGGTTCTGTGTAACAAATGTTGGTGGATGCTTTCTTGTAACCAATGTCTAAAACCTAATGTATTTTTTAACGAGGTATAACAAAGAAACTGTAATCAGAATTTATCAATAAACAGTAACTACAAAAAATATTAACAGTGAATGCCATTTTACTCTAATTTTGGCTTTCAAACAAACGCCCAAAAACAAGACTGGTCCAATGGACCCGATCCGTGCGTAATGTGCCCTTAATATGACAGTCGTTACAGTGTTAAGATGATTTTTCAGTGATTACATGAAGCACTTTTCGATCTTCCAAATTTCATTCATAAATTTACATACAACTATTGACGAAATACATTTAGTAATTTTTCATAAAATTTAAATTTCAACACATGATCTGACCACCCTTGAAAACAGCAGAATACGAATTTCTTAAACATGTAGTTTGTATGTAAGTGCGTATTATTATTATTATTATTTTTCGGACATTTACTGGTTTTCAAGGCCTAAGTTCGTTACAGGTATGAGGGATGACCTCCCGCAGGAAACACTTTCTGGCGGAAGTAGCGGCTAGGTCTTCGTTGCAGTAACATCGCGGTATTTGTCTGCATGCCTTTCCAGTGTCAATCCGAAGTCCGCGATTGTAACCACGGGTTCTGAGTTAGAAGAGTTAATAAATTCATAATTACAAGTTGAGAAGTGAAAAATATTACGACGCTATTTTTGTTTTCGAGCGAAGACCAAGTGTAGAACATTAAATGCCTCTTAACTGTCTGGTATATTCCAATTTTATTTACTAGATCACGAATTGGAATGAAAATATTAAGGTTACATACTCTGTATATTCGTACATTTTTGTAAAGTTTATTAAATTCTTTTAACAAGCTGTTTTGTGTAAAGTAGCTCTGACCGTGTTGAGATCATCAAGATTTCTTATAGCATACGGTTCGTACACTTATGTAAGTTCAGTTTAATGGAAAAGTGTACTTCTCAAATGATGAAAATTCAAGCCAGATTTAGTATGCATGAACGTTTTTGTGCCTGATTTAGTGTGCGTTCCCATATCACGAAACCGTTTCTATTTTAAGAACTCGTGAACTTGAACAACTTCAAGATGTAATCACGTACTTGCTCATTTTAAAATTCATCCATGTTTCCTGGGTTGTGTATGTTGTGGCACTAACACAAGGGCCACTTTATATAACCCCGCCTGTGTTAAAACTTTACACACACATATTATGACAGGTTGCTTTCAGGCTATTGTGAAATTCATTTAAAGATTCGATAAGTAAGTAATTTTAAAATTCCCGATTCATTCTTTATTATGTTTCTATTTTGTAGATGATGCCTTCTGACCCATCGGTTCAATATGGTTCGATGATTCCTCAGTTAACTACTCATATGTCTACACTGCAACTTGGAACAACCGGATCGGTGAGTTAATAAGTGTTATATTGTATACTTTGTTTTTGGAATATTTGTAAGCAGAATGTATTGGAGGATAGTTATTTACTACGTCGATGTTTCTCAATAAGAAGATAAGTTTAATCAGTGCAAGAAGGAATATTTTTCCGAAAATCTATTATATACATCATGTGAATTTACGTAATTTCGAGATAATTCTCTTGAACAGTTAATGCTAATAAAAGAACTTCGTGTTTTCGTCATTTCAATTATAGTGAGGTGGTTTTGTCATTTTTAAAGGAAATTATAATATATATATAGAATCTTTTCTGTGAAATAAATAGTGATTCGTCAATAGTGTTATTCAATAAAAGTGATGATCGCCAATAATGACAATGTAAGAATGTCAGTGAAGTATAAATTCAGTGGAAAGCAGCTTTGTTTTTATGTATAATACGAGTTTTATTTCGTCACTAGTGAACTGTGTAAGAAAAGATCATCGCAGAAGAAACCAGCGTTTTGTGTATATAAAACAGTTGTTCTTTTATGTATTGTTTTTTTCTTCTTCAATATGAGCACACACAGTTTTTAACTTTTTTTGTTTTTTATTCATTATTGTGCTTGTTCATTAGTCGCGTGTACATGTGCTAATTTTTAAACTATAAATGTGTGTGAGCGTTGTCGTGCTATAGTTTGGTTATTATGTATTATTAGTGTGTTAAAAATGTTGCAATCAACTATGGGACGAGGTTGTTTGTAAAAGGTATTTTTTTGCATTATGATTAAAGAAAAAAGATAATAATTTTGTGTTAAACATTTAATTTTCCTTCCTTTTTGTTCCAAATGTAACCAATATTTATTACTTAATGTAGCAGAATGTATTATGTATTGATAGAGTATTGGATTCCGTTCTATTCAAATATCAAAGCAACCCTGTCAACCAACAGCTAAGTTTAGACATGACAAAGATAAGGGGCTTCCCCCGTATCGGGACGGGCGTAAGCCATAGTGCTGTTACCGCCCATAAAATTCATTTTATCTTATCATAAATGCTTTTCAATTGCAAGATGCTCAGATTTAATTTTAAAAAGTGAAATTGACCTTACCCTCAAATTACATTAAGTGGTCAGTTTCTTGTAAATTCTACTTTAATTGCTAACGTTACCGCACTTACCTATTACCTAATCGAATAGTGCGATTTTAGGTACTGAGAAAAAATTAACTATTGTACTGTAAATATTGCAGGAAAACTAAGTCATGTTGTTCCTATAGCTGCTTTGAGTTGCAAAAAGCTATTTTCTACTGGACGTGGTAGGCATTGAACGTACCTACTTTTGTCATATTGGCCTCATTGAAGCTTACATTCAAGAGGGTAGATAGAAGTGTTGTGAGGTTAAAGTTAATATGGTAGAGCTAGAGGATGATGATGATTGATGAATTGATGGAATGAAGAAAGTGGGAGTAAACTGGAGGACCTCGAGAACCCCCACCCACAGTGTTTGTTCACCACAAAACCCACATGGCACAAGCCGGGATGTTTGTTTGTAGTCTACAGTCGTATTAACTAGAAGTTTTATCTCGCCTACCCTTATCGCTTTTCGACGAGGGTATAGAACTCTTGAGAGCTAGAAGATAAACAGTTTTAAAGAGGTCATTGCGACAAACAGAAGTAACACGAAATTTACAAGAAGCTGTTTATTAATAGACGTGTCTAGAACATTAGTGAATGTACACTGATATTTTACTTAGGATTTTTTAATATTTGTGTGTAGGTAGGTAGAATTTTTAAAGGAAAAATAACATGATATACGTGCCACGGTTTTTAATTATAACCATGTTGTTTTGTTCTGCTGAGATCCGACAGTGTACACATACCAAGAACGCGTAATGTAGTGCAAAATCACACTCGATTTATTTGCGCAATCATAAATAACTATTTCTAGGTACACACTGATATATATTTAGTTTCACTTAACACTAAAAATAGAAAATCCATCCGTAATTCAGTTCAAACTATGTCATAAAGAGCAAGTCTGACTATAGCGCTATGGGTAGGATGAAGCAAGACAATATGCTGGTATATGATAAAAAAATGTTGATTATTTGAACTTAGGTATTCTCAATATGTAGATAATAATAAAAAAAATGTGGATATTGGTACCGCAGCAATATGAACTTGAACTACTATCGAAAATTCAAATGTATATTTTGTCCTCCCGAAGCTCTTTAGTAATCACCGTGTTTTATCTTTCTGTATTTGTTTAGTTTGTTCGTTTGTATTTCTAAAAGGCAAAACCTTGGAAATAGGCAATCAGCTGTGTTTGTATTTGTAATATTAAACAATTATGTTAGATAGAGACGATTTATTCGTTGTGAGATTGGTAATGGATATTTAGGTAAGTTTTGAATTGAATAGTAGTAGACATTCTTTAAATATTAAACGTGTTTGATGAAGGCATGAAAGTAATCATTCTCTACTTTAAGAAAAAATAGGTGGGGATATTGTGACTTTATTAATTATACCACTGGT
The DNA here is from genome assembly GCA_022664845.1 of Lepisma saccharinum. Classification (NCBI taxonomy): domain Eukaryota; kingdom Metazoa; phylum Arthropoda; class Insecta; order Zygentoma; family Lepismatidae; genus Lepisma; species Lepisma saccharinum. The sequence continues at coordinate 58,483 of JAGDQP010000686.1, forward strand.
AACATTATTAACGGCATTGTTCGATTTTGTAAACTTTAATTCCCAACCTCAGTATGTCGTAGCGGTGAAATATTACATGGACTGCAATCAATTTTAGGCCATTTACAGTCGTTTGCTTTTAAATTTAGTGCTGATCTCAACTGAGCTTTTTCAGGCCTTTAGGCAACTTTTGATCAGGCCAAATGAATGACGGGAGAATTGGCGTAGTGAAGTAGGTGGTAGAAAGCGGGATAATTCCGAGAAACCTCCCACACACGAAGTGTGTCCACTACAATGCCAACATTGCACGAGCCGGATCGAACCGACGACCCCACGCACAAGAGTTGAGCGCTCTACCGCTGACCCTCAGTGGCCTCTAAATTCAGGTCAGTTTAGTCTTTAAATCGCAACCTTTTTTATTCGTGAGGTCCAATGTGTAGGGTTTGTATATAACAGTATTGTATATGAGGTTTCATGATATCCTTCAGTTTCTTAAAACTATCTTGCTTTGGTAGACCACGGGTGCAACGTAGAATCTTCAGTAAAGAGCTGTTCAATGAGATTGAGTTTTATAATAACTTTTGTGTATATCATTTCCGAATAATCACACATACATTAACATTGAAAATTTTATATTTGACTAAAAACATAACTAAATTTAAATTTTGCGTTTAGCGTGAAGACTAGATTGAAATGAGCTTTCAATACAGACTAACAAATGTAATTTAAAGAAAATACACATCAAAGTGATAATTATTTTAGGATACCTTTCCTTTTCGTGCACTCAGAAAAGCTCGGTAAGGAACATCATCTTGTGGACTTGTGACGAGTCGAGGCTGTCTAGCTTGTAACTGCAAGTTAAATAAGATTAAAAGAAAATTTTCTTTCGTTCAGCTATTCATAGTCATGTATGTGGGCGTTCCTATAACCCTTACGTATATGGAGATCGACGCGGCATTCGCCGTCAAATAGTTAATATTGCGAACTTCAGATGGGCACTGGGGAGGCACGCGGTCATCCTGACTAAGGTTTTCCATAGTTTTATCAAGCGAATGGTGGGATGGCATGTGAGTCCCTGCTATACCACCTTTTCCCTGAAGTGAGCACCGAGGGATCTCATTCCCCAGATATGTGACGGCCCAGAAAACGAAAATTAAACTTCAAAATAATTTCGCTTTAAAAATAACTTTCATCTTTCATTAAAGTGAGTGGTGCTTCCTAACAACATGTTAATGTAGTGGTTTAGAAACTCACTGAATTCCTAGCTAGTTTCTGATGCAAATAGAATCAAATGCACTGGGAGACAATATTGACAAAAGGTCTTCTGTGCTTTCCATAAACTCTGTTGGTAGTAATGTTAAGTGTTCTTTGTTCAAGTATCATTGCTGTGTGTGATAGCCCGCGTTGCATTTACTGGTACCAAGAAATTCAGATATATCCATACACTAGAGCCGAGGAAAGTTGATCGCTGATAAAGTCGTCTTAGTCTCCTATAAAGACAGAAGGGTAGCAAGAGAAACAATCGCATTTTGAAATCGTTAAGCAACTCTCCCACGTTGCAAAGTTTCTCCTAACATGTATCAAGTGGTGGTGATAGTTCAGCTTTCCTGGCAGGATATATTGAAGTGACGTCTTACAGTAGTAGTAGTACAGAAAGTATCACCGTCTACGCCTGAGACAACAGGTCCTGAACTTATTAAAGTGCAGCGGTCAGAAAAAGTCATGTGGCAATAGTACTGATGATCTATCACTTAACGAACAGTCAGCGATCAACTCGCGCCGGCGGTACTTCAGTATATTGATCGGTTCAGGTATGTACGTTTATTTCTTTTTGCGACTGTACAATAAATTCAACAAAAAAGTATTTGCTGTTTTTTTACATTGTTTCACGAATTCTGTAAGAACTTCCGATCTTTGTTCAATTACGAATCGTACCCACAGTCACTATCAAAAGTTCTTTCGTGTTGGTAAATTTTGTTCTGGAAATAACTGGAATGAATGGACCGATTTGAGGACGATTTTCTGCAGCTTAAAGAGGGTATGATTTTCTGTAACTTACAAAATACTACTCAAATCAGTGTATCAGTTCCGAAGTCATTCGTAAAAGAAATTTTACAGGAAAGAATTTCTGATCGTAACTGTAGTTCAGGTCCGTGACAAATTTACTATACGTTCTAATTATACCCCCAAACAAACGTAAAAATTTCGGGTACAATATAGTCGGCAAGGCCAGATTCAGGAATGTGCGACCAATGCCTAGGCACAGAGGTCAAAATAACGTAAAATCTCATCAGTGTGAAAATTAGCAAAAATCCATAAATAAGGATTTCACGCGGAACCGGAAGGGGGGTGAGGTAGATATGCACAGGACACCTAGGTATCTGTATCTATCTGTAAATCTAGGTATGTTCATTGATCGATGTATGAGTACCTCTGTCTTTAAGTTGCATTTTTATTTGTTTCAACATTTCTGTTTTCGAAAGGAAGACCTATTATCTTGTTCAGGGTGTTGATGATTCAAATGGTATCTTTCTCGCCCCCAATTGTACACAAAACTTAGTTCGATGAACTGCGAACAGCTGCAATTTGTAAGAGTTAAAAATGTATTGGAAGCTCACAGTTATTATAAATCTTCTAGAATTTGTTGATAATACCGAATGTTATCTAAAATTAAGAGAATTTTTGTGAAAACATGGGAATTAGATTGACTTACAGAATCGCCAGGAACCTGTTTTTTCAGAAAACGAAGTAGTTTGAAACTAAATTCACAATCTCTTGTGAAATGAGTTTTCGTTGGAAAATAATTCTCTTCGGTTAGTCAATAAACGGACATGAAGTACGCGTACTTTAAAACTTCTAATATGCCGTATAGTTTACCATGAACACAGGCATTGGTGGATTAATGACAAGGGTCTCCACGTAGGTTCGAATCCTTCACACGATGGCCATTATGATCGTAATTTCCCAAGACTTTCTGGGTAAACACGATGAATTTATCCTGTCGAGCTAAGAAATTAAAATGAATCAAATTTGAGGTACCAGCGAAGATAATAATTCTGGAAAAGGTACAGGTACAAGCAGTTGAAATGTGGTAGTCTTGGTAATGAATAATTTGCCAAACAACAAATCTCACTATACGTGCAGTTGTAGAGAGTACACGGATGTTTAGTTTAGATAAGTGTTATTAAAAAAAAAAAAGTGCAATACAGAAAACATTTTTTTTTTTTTTGTTACATGTGAAAATGTAGTAGAGATTCAATAAAAAACTAGAATAAATTTCAATCTTTTTCTCTCTCTCTTTAATATAAATTTATGTATCGAATATTGTAGAACAGGTATTTTTCCGCCGCGACACAGTGCGGCCGATTCCTAAAAAGCTGGCCAAAAGTCAAAAACGCAAGTGAATGATCTCAAAATCTGTACTCGTTTTTTTTTTTTTTTTTCTGAGTCGCTGATTACGAATCTGAAGTCAGAGTTGCTAAATTTAACCCCTTTAACAATATTTTAACATTTTAGCGTATACTTAAATGATAATTGTTTTTAATGAAAT